>OX456986.1:98649636-98782136 GCA_949752695.1 Melanostoma scalare
GCTTATGAAAGCAAATGTATTGTTCCTTACAACGTTAATACTGAATGTGAGGTAAATGTCATTGATGCGATGTTAGCCATGAATTTAATGCAAGCCAATCTTGTTAAAAACTCTTTAGGAAGAATCCTAGATTTGGTTTTTGCTAATGAAGATTTAGATGTAACAGTAAGCGAACCTGAATGTGTCTTATCGCATAACACTATTAACCATAACGCCTTATGCATTTTGATTGATTTTAACAGCACTATTTTTTGTAAGAACGATGTTCGTAGTTTATCTTCCTATAATTTTGCAAAAGCCGATTATGTGCAAATTAATAACTTCCTGAATTCCATAAAATGGAATAATATTTTTAGTTTTTCTAATTTAAATCAAGATTACTCTTCTTTCATGGGAGTACTTGAAGATGTTTTTTTAAGATTCGTGCCGGAAAAAAAGATTTATATTCATAAACACCCGATTTGGTTTCATAAGCGATTAAGAAATTTAAAAACAGCCATGATAAAAGCTTATCGAAGAAGTCTAAGCAATAGTTCTCTTCGTGCCGAATTTTGTCGCCTTAGAAAAGAATATGAGTTCTTAAAAATATTTTCTTACCGCCAATATATATGGTCCCTCGAATCGAAAATCAAAAATAATTCTAAAGCATTTTGGAGCGTGATCAATTCTAAGAAAGAATCTTTGGGAATACCTGCTTCCATTAAATATTGTGGAGAAGTAAGTACGAACTTGCAAGTTATTTGTAACTATTTTGCGGCTTTTTTCCAATCAAATTATGTTGCTGAACAGCCGATATCGCGAGTGTTGGAAGATTGTGAGCCTGTTCTTAATTTAGGTAATTTACAATTAGAAGAAATAGACATTCTCAATGAACTCTCCGCACTGGACGATAGTTCTAAATGTGCACCTGACAATGTTCCACCAATATTTTTAAAAAAATGTAAAAATAATTTGCTAGTGCCGTTAAAATATTTGTTTAATTTTTCACTGAGTGAAGGCGTATTCTTAGAATGTTGGAAGTATTCTTTCGTGACACCTACATATTTACAAATCTGGCTCCCGTCAAGAAGTTGAGAATTACAGACCGATTGCGAAACTACAAATAATTCCAAAAGTTTTTGAAGCCATTGTTAAAAATAAAATTTATGCAATTGTTCGCAATCATATTTCTCCTTCCCGTCTTTGTATCAGGTAGATCTACTTCAACAAATCTAGCTATATACTCAAGGGGTATGGTACGTTTCGTCATTTTTATCTCGTTTATTGTTGTTTCGCCTAAATTGTTTCGCATTTTGTTTTTTCGCATTTTGTTTTTAAATTTTTCGTTTGCTTAGTTTATTTATTTTTCGATATTTCTCGCTTCGCTTTGCATTCGTTTCGTTTTAAGATCATTTGGCCTTTGACTACTTTATATTTGGCTCGTTTCGTTTTCTATTGTTTCGTTTTTCGATTAGTTCGCTTTTGTTTATATAGATTTTGATTATTTCGCCATTGTTTGATTGGTATTTTGCTTTTTGTGGATGAAAAAAGAGGCTAGAGGTGTAAAAATTCGCGCGAATTTTTACACCTCTAGCCTCTTTTTTCATCCACAAAAAGCAAAATACCAATCAAACGATGGCGAAATAATCAAAAATTTAACTGTACCGGTTACTATTGTATTTTAACAGTTTGCTCAGCATCTCATCAAACTTTATTGAAAATTGATTAGAACCATCAAAGATATATCATATTTTAGAAGCATTTTCAGAACCAATTAGTCAGAAATAATATCAAATTTCGAAATATTTATTAAGTTTCTGAAAAACGCTTCGCACGATTTCACAAGCAATAATAATCTGATAATGAGCGAAGTAATTGAATGCCAAAACAATAGATTACCGTAGAGACAAAATGCGAAAAAACAGTTATCGAAATAAATAAAGTCTAAATAATCATTTGTAAGTTCAATGGAAGTGCGAAAAAAATGGTAAGCCAGATAAGAAATCCAAAGTAAGTGTGCAGCGAAATGATTGAAAATCTAAGTAACAGAAAAACAAAACAGGCAATGCGAAGTAAACAAAAATAATTGTGTCAAAAACAAAATAATGGAATGCGTAATAAAATGTGCGAATCAATAGGCACCCATACTCAAGCTATTGTGTTGGAAGTTTGGAGAAAAGGTACCAGGTGGACACTATTTTTACAGATTTTTCCAAGGCTTTTGATCGGGTTCAACATGTAGTACTAATTAGAAAATTGAGAGACTTAGGTTTTCATTCTACCTTGCTAAACTGGACTGAAAGTTATATAACGAATCGAAAGCAATATGTTAAGATTGGCTCCAGTATGTCAAATATTATCTCTAACTGTTCAGGCGTTCCCCAAGGAAGTCATTTGGGCCCGCTGCTTTTTGTTCTATTTGTAAACGACTTACCTCAAGAAAAGAAATACAATAACAAAGAATTTGTTATTGTCAAAAGTTTTTTGAGTTGAATTGGAAGTCAAAAGACATGGAAGGATCAAAGATCCAAGACCATAACTCTAAAATTGTTTGCGTTTCACCCAGGTACGGCAGTGGGCTCATCAGTTAGATGCTGCCGTACCCTTCTAAGACGCGAATTGGTTTGGCTTACACCGAAACACTTATAAATTTCACAACACTCACATGCTGTGAATTTTATTATTTCTAAGTGAATGTATATAACATTCTAATACTTAGAAAAAATTTCAAGATCAAAGATCCAAGACCACAACTCTAAAATTGTTTGCGTTTCGCCCAGGTACGGCAGTGGGCTCATCAGTTAGATGCTGCCGTACCCTTCTAAGACGCGAATGATGAGCCCACTGCCGTACCTGGGCAAAACGCAAACAATTTTAGAGTTGTGGTCTTGGATCTTTGACCCTTCCATGTCTTTTGACTTCCAATTCAAATCAAAAAACTTTTGACAATAACAAATTCTTTGTTATTGTATTTCTTTTCTTAAATTAAAGCCTAACTAAATAGACCAATGGCAAAAATTTTTTCTAAGTATTAGAATGTTATATACATTCACTTAGAAATAATAAAATTCACAGCATGTGAGTGTTGTGAAATTTATAAGTGTTTCGAGGTAAGCCAAACCAATTCGCGTCTTAGAAGGGTACGGCAGCATCTAACTGATGAGCCCACTGCCGTACCTGGGCGAAACGCAAACAATTTTAGAGTTGTGGTCTTGGATCTTTGATCCTTCCATGTCTTTTGACTTACCTCAATATCTGAAAAATTCAGAATGTTTATTATAAATGCAGATGACCTTAAAATCTATAAAGTAATAAAATCTTTATCAAATTGTATTGAACTACAAAGTGATATTGACAATGTTATTAGATTGTGTGAACACAATTCTTTGTATTTAAATGTTAATAAGTGCTGTGTTTTAACTTGTTCTCGTATTATGAATTCTGTGTCATTTAACTACACTATGTCACCTGTGACTCTTAGCAGATTGTCTTCAAAAAAAGATCTAGGAATTATTTTTGATTCTGAATTTCGTTTTGGATTACATTATGATCATTTAGTTGCCAAAGCTAATGCTATGCTGGGCTTTATATTTCGTAATTCTAAGGATTTCGTAGATCCATATACGATTAAAACGTTATATATTTCCTTAGTAAGGTCTAAATTTGAATATTGTTCAATAATTTGGAGTCCATATTATGGAAACGCAATAATGCGCATCGAACGTATCCAGAAAAGGTTAACAAGATTCGCGCTATGAAAGATTTATACTTATTCCACTATGCCATCATATGAAGCACGATGTCTTTTAATTGATTTAAAGCCTCTTTATAAAAAAAGGCAATGTAATTTTGCTTTATTTGCACGCGACATATTATGCAGCCATATCGATTGTTCTTACTTGCTTTCTGTGATAAACATATATATTCCTGCCCGTTCCCTTCGGCCAAGAGAAGACATCTTCATGTACTTACCTAGGCATGTAACAAGATATGGCCAGAATGAGCCTTTAACCAATGCAATGTATTATTTTAATAAGTTTATAAGTATAATTGATTTTAATTTAAGTAGAAATACATGCAAGAGCTTGATACTGAATTCTGTGTTATGCGAATGATTATTATATAACTTATTATGATTATATCTATAACTATTGTTATTTATTTTTACTAAATTTTATTATATTTTTTGTTACTTATCGTTACTGTTATCTATTAAAGTTTAAGACTTGCTAGATAAATAGATAAATAAATAAATAAATAAATAAATAAATAAATAAATAAAACAAATGTTTTGAATATTGCCAACCCTGATAGTAGGAACCAACAGACTGCACGATCCCAACGCAATTTCGAACATCTGCTTGTGAACACGAGTCTGCAATAGCAAGGTTAAGAGAGTGTGCACTACAATGCACGTAAACAGCCAAAGCACATTCTTGACGAATATACGCTTGGGCACCGACCGTGCGCTCGTAGGCTCTTCCATTTCCAGTACTTACCAGTCAGCACTTGGGAAACTTGGGTTGAGTTTTCGTAAGAAAAGCTCAATTGTTTCCTTCTTCAAGCGCGGTCCAGGAATGTTTATTCGGACTTTGGGTCTGGTGGGGAGGTCTTTCTTTAGTGCAACTTTTAATGTTGCACCTTCTATAAAGTCCGCCATTTCGGATATATTAGATTTTAGCCAGTTCAGGGTAAATTCGTCATTGCAAGTGAGAATCTTGATACCCTTTAAAGTAGAGATGGGTCCGAAATCAGGCACCACGCCTAAGGACGTGAGAAGCTCGTTAGTCATGCACTCGAGTAGCCTTATTTCCACTCGAGTCCAGTCTTCTTCGGTTAGCCTTTTTTCTGGACTCTTCTCATTGATATTGGCCACCTGAAAGCTCTCTTTTATCAATTCCGCTACAGTACTTTTCTGTTTTGTTGTTGGAGGGGGAGGGGGGGAAGGGAGGGGGTCGAGTCGTTATGTCTGGCTCTCTCTCTCTGACCTCTTCTCGTGCTTTTTAAACCTTTCGGTTTTAGGACCATCCAGTGGTGGTCTCCCTGGTGTTTTTTTTTGACACCGCAGTCTTTGCCAATATAGTTTTCCTTTTTATTTCATCTATTGTGACTCTACCTCTGGGTTCTGCCAAGGGCAAAGGTCTTGGCTTCCATTTTCTTAATGGATTTCCGAGCCCAGCTTAGGCGTTTCCAATCACGGAAACACAGCGTTGAGGTGTCACCTTTGCCGAATCTACGTACGGTCCTTCCTTCTGGGATTCTCGAGCCTCTTTTGACCTGGGTCTTGGACATCTTTCTTATTCTGTTCCCTCGGATTAGCATCTTTACCTTTAGCCGGCTCTGATGAGCGATGGCTTTTGGTAAGGGCTTTATCCACACAGACTTTAGGATGAGTGCTTTTTTCTGAACCCTTGTTTGGAGTTGAGGTCACTTTGGCCGAATTTTCATTTTTCGCCAAGAGTTCGCCTCTTTTGGCCTCTGGCCGCCTTGGGTCAGGAGTTTCGGTCACTGTGACATCCACGAACTGGCGAAAGATTGATAGTCGTCTTCCTCAAGGATGCGATGTTCCTCTTCCGACGTTATCTCTCGTCCACCTGTTCCTCCTTCTCCATCATCGGAGTCTGTGAAATCCATGAGGTTCTCCGAGAGTCCCTCATTGGTTTCAGGGGCTTTCCCGCTGCAGCCAGGAATGCAGTCTTCTGCAGTGTCTATCTCTGTTTTTCTTTTTGTCACTGGCGACTTATCTTCTTTCGAAGCCAAGCCATCGCCGACAGCCGTGACTACTGCCGACTTTTGAGCGTAGATCCCCGCTCGAGTTTTCTCTTCTTTGTTCTTACTTTCCATTTTTTGTAGATAGACATCTCTGTTTGAGGTTTACTTGGTTGTTTGACTCTGCAACTGATTTGCTGGAGTGTCGAAAAGTAAGCTCCCCCACCACGTCAAGGTGAAACCTCGTGGGAGAGCCAGATTTACCATGCAGGCAAAGTAGGCAGTTGCCTAGGCCGGCAAATTTTGAGATAAAATTTGAATACTTGTTATATTCATGGAAATTGAATTTCCCGCCTATTTCGTTAGCACGCAAACGAACATTATAAGTGGAAAATGCGAAAATCGAATATTCGATAAGTTTCTGCATCGAAAACCATCTTATTCTCTCCTACATTATTGTGATAAACATAGCCTTCTTTGTCGTTATCACTAAAAATTGGTTAACGATCATTAACGTCATTGTTTATGTTAACAGTACTTATGACAAGTTTCAACACTGGCACTCACTTCAGGTTTGTTATCTCTACAAGTGTTTTTCTTGCATGCGAATTTCTACAGAATGACGAAAAATTTTGTTTGAACCTTAAAAAAAGAGAAAAAGCGTACAAAGTCCTCTACCAGAAATTTTAAGTTATAACAAACATGCATCGTTTGAATGAAAAAGAAATTCGTGAAAAATCTACTTAATTGATAAAATTTAACGATCAAAGATATCGAAGCATCGTTAGCAAAAGAAATGACTTTATTCTAAAATTATTGCGTCAAAGATAAATGTATGGATATGCTTAAATTACTAAAGAGCAATGAGTTTCACACAGTTTTTCCAAATGTTGATATAGCGTACCGAATGCTTGTTTGCACACCCGTACTTTTGTTTTTTTTTTATTTTGAATTGCAGCGCTGAACGATCATTCTCCGTACTGCGGCGGGTGAAAAACTACTTGAGATAAAAACTAGTTGCATAACTATTAAACGCTTTGTTGACTCCTGAGTCTTATTTGCTCATGTCTTTAGATTTCGATTCCATTATAGATGAGTTTGCGTCTGAAAATCGAGACGTAAAAATTTCAACCAATAATCAATAATCACATACACTCATACACAATGATAACTGTTTAATGGCTTTAATAAACTGACTGAAATATAAAATTTGCTCTCAGAAAGGTGCATTTCGATTATTGAAAAACTTTCAGAACCAAACTTTTGTCACCATCGAAAAGTTTCGTAGGGTGGGGGGCAGCAAGAATTGCCAAGTAGGTTGTCAATACAGGTTTTCATAAAAATATGCTTATATAGTAGTTAAGCTATCTGACAGGACGCAGTCAACATGTTTCTATTGATTCAACAACGAAATTGAAATTTTTCAAAAAAAAAATTTATAAATGTAGTAAACAAATCATGACGGAACATTGAAATGCCTTCATATAATTTTAGATGTCAGTTTATTCTCATGTTTAAATGGTAGACACGTGCACTCAAGAGGACCCTAGCATCGGGTGCCTAGTACCTCAACTGGAGATTGGGTCTCAACCCTACTGGAAGGCTGTTGGTGGCAGCAAACGAGAGAGGGGGGGAGAGGTGTTCCCACTAAGGCACCTCTTCTTTCATCCAGACGGCAGCTGAGGAATTCCCTAGATGGAATCAACGGTGGCGTCTACAGTTCCAGTCAGGTTGAACTACTTAGTGAACACCTTATAGGGCTACTACAACATATTTGGAGCTCAGGCCTATAAGGAACGGTTTATCCGGCTCCCCATTTTTGGAGTTATACAAGGATCTGGCCCTCTAGGTTGGGGGTCGTGCTGAAGGGGTGACTTCCCGGCCAAGTAAAGCAATTGTTAGTTGCGAAGCACCAACAAGCCTCGGATACGGACGGATTTACTGATGACGAACCTAGCAAACGAAAAACGGACAACGAACTTCGGATCTGTACGTGGAATGTTGGGTCCCTTAATAGACCACGTGCAGCCGAACAATTAGCGGAAGCCCTCAACTGCTACAAAGCAAATATTACCGCTGTTCAAGAAATGCGATGAGATGGACCAGGTAGACGCAAATTAAAAGACTGCGACATCTACTACGGCGATTGCTACCGAGAACAAAAGCAGTGACTGTTTGGATGTGGATTTGTTGTTGGAACTAGACTCAGGCCAAAAGTCTTGAGTTTCAACTATGTGAACGAGCGCTTAGCAGCAATCCGCATCAAGGCTAAATTCGTCAACATAAGCCTCATTTGCGCACACGCCCCCACAGAGGAAAAGGATGAAGACACCAAAGACGTATTCTACGAGCTCCTGGACAAAACATATGAGCAGTGCCCTGGCTATGACATTAAGATTGTTCTAGGAGATTTTAATGCTAGGAAGAGAGGATATCTTTGGTGGAATAATCGGAAGATACAACCTGCACGACAACACCTCTGATAACGGATTCAAGCTGATCGATTTCGCTGCGGGGCGAGATGTTCTGGTAGCTAGTACGCGGTTCCAGCACCTCAATATAAACAAAGCGACATGGAAATCTCCTGATCAATCAACCGTCAACCAGATTGACCACATTGCGATCGACGCACGACACTTCTCCAGTATAGAGGATGTCCGAACATTCCGAGGGGCCAACATTGCCTCGGACCACTACCTTGTTGTAGCCAAGGTACGACTGCGGATATCCCGATCCAAGCCAACACAAGGAAATACTGTGAGACAATTCAACGTTGGACGACTACAATCGCAAGAGATCGCCAAGTCCTTTTCCGATCGAGTCTCTTACAACCTCTTAAGGAGTCCTATGCCGCCAGCATCAAGTATAGAGAACCAGTGGCAGCACTGCCAATCAGCCATCAGAGATGCCGCCTCTGAAGTGCTGCGTTTCACACGGCCACCACAACGAAAACCCTGGTTTGACGACGAATGCCGGCAAGCACATGCAGCTAAAAAGGAAGCATACAAAGCGGCGCTGCACAAAAAGACTAGAACTGCTTATGAGCTCTACAAGCAGAAGAGGAGAGACGAACACCGGCTTCTCAGACGGAAAAAGAGAGAGCATGAGAAGCGCGCGATCGAGGAGATAGAAGGGTGCCACAGCAGGAATGAGGTTCGGAAGTTTTACCAGAAGGTAAAAACAACAGCCTCGGGCTACAAGCCCCGAGCCGAAGCCTGCAAAGACGATCAAGGGAACATCGTGGTGGAACCGCAGTCAATGCTAAGGATATGGAAAGACCACTCCTCCAAGCTCTATAACGGCGATGATGAACCCAATTCCGCTGTTAGAGAGATAGAACCATTCGATTTAGGCGACGTAGACCAACAATTCCGCCAACCCGACCTGAACGAAGTGAAGACAGCAGTATCCAACTCCAAGCTAAAGTCAAACAAAGCTGCCGGAGCTGATGCCTCACTGCCGAATTGTTTAAATCGGCAGGCGATGACATGGTCAGGAGTATGCACCAGCTCATTTGCAAAATATGGTCGGAAGAAAGCATGCCCGATGAATGGAACATCAGCATTGTTTCAAAGGTCCTCAAGAAAGGAGACCCTCTGAACTGCGCCAACTACAGAGGTATCAGTTTTCTTAACATCGTATATAAGATCCTCTCTGCGGTATTATGTGAGCGTCTGAAGCCATTCGTCAACAACCTGATAGGTCCTTATCAGTGCGGCTTTAGACCAGGAAAGTCCACCACAGACCACCATAGACCACATAGATCTTCACACTACTACAGATCTTGGAAAAAACCAAGGAGCTTCAAATCGATACCCACCACCTTTTTATCGATTTTAAGGCCGCGTATGACAGCATCTATAGAGAGGAGTTATATAGAGCCATGTCTAGTTTTGGCATCCCTACCAAACTTGTCCGATTGTGTTGGATGACGATGGAGAACGTATGCTGCTCCATCAGGGTCGGAAAAGATCTCACCGATACATTCGATGTCAAAAAAGGTTTTAGGCAAGGCGATGCACTGTCATGCGACTTCTTCAACATCGTTCTTGAAAGAATAGTGCAAAACTTCCACGTCAACACAAGAGGCACAATCTTTCAAAGATCCGTTCAATTGCTCGGATATGTCGACGATATTGACATAATTGGAAGAACGCAGCGTGATGTCAATGGCACGTTTATGAGCATTGAGACGCAAGCGAAGAAGATGGGTTTAGTGGTAAATGTGGGCAAGACCAAGTATATGCTGTCATCAAGAAAGGACACCCAACACCGACGTCTTGGACAGAACGTCAAAATAGACAGCTATAACTTTGAGGTAGTTAAGGACTTTGTCTACCTAAGCACCGCTATTAATTCAGACAACGACATCAGCGCTGAAATCAAACGAAGAATAACTCTTGCCAATCGCTGTTTCTTCGGACTAAGAAGGCTATTGAGTAGTAAAGTCCTCTCTCGAGCAACTAAAGTGTCCCTGTATAAGACACATATCATCCCGGTTCTTATATATGGCGCAGAGGCATGGACCTTGTCAAAGGCAGAACGCTTAAGGATGCTTCGAGAGAAAAATTCTTCGGGTGAGTTTTTGGTCCCGTCTGCATAGATGGAGATTGGAGAAGAAGATTTAACGACGAATTGTACGGGCTGTACAGCGACACGAGTCAAGGTCCAGCGGCTTAGATGGCTGGGTCATGTAGAGCGAATGGACACCAACGCTCCGGCCTGGAAAGTCTTCAAATCCAATCCCGAGGGACGGCGCAGTAGAGGAAGACCGCGACTCAGGTGGCGCACGCAAGTAGGAGAAGACCTCAACAAACTTGGCGTGCAAAACTGGAGGCAGCTAGCTAGGGACCGAGCTGGCTGGAGAAGCATGTTGGTTGAGGCCCTAGTGCGACCCGGACTGAAGCGCCACCTTAAGTAAGTAAGTAAGTTATTCTCATTCAGACATTACAAAACCGTCTAAAGATGTTCGCTTTAAATTTTATCAGTGATATTTTATCAAAAATCAAACCATATTGATTGTCCTTTTCCATTATCTCTAATAGACCAACATATACGCTCCTTCTATAGAGCTCCGAATTCGTACTTTATTCCGGGAAAATACACACAGAGTAAATTAAGCTTTCAATGAACGTATTACTCGCAATGTTAGGGAGATTAATGTGTAAAATAATTTGATTTCAATACTCATTTGAGTAGAAACTTTTTTAAAGGTATGCTAAGTTTTAACTTTTTTGCAATTTGAATCTTGTAATTGCAAAGTATATAAAGTATCATTTTATTCGTGTCACAAACTTTGGCATATGATTCTTGGTCATATTCAATGAAAAAAATGGTTGTACAGTAAAGCCCACTTCTCAACTTTAACATCACTTTTCGACGACTTAAAAAAAGTCTAACTTTGGTGTACTCTGATCTACGTAAAGTTCAGTCAATTTTTTAGTCAATACGGATAGTAGAGACATAAGTTAATTAAACTTTGTAGAAATACTAATCCTCAGATCGGTATTTTAGTTGGGATAATATAGTTGTAGGGTTGCCAGATTTTAAATGATGTTCAAATTCACTTCTCCGAGCAAAATTTTTAATTGAATTTTTTTTATGTGCAAAACAATAATAAAATAAATTCATTTATAAGTTCAATCAACAACTGATACGTTTTATGATATTCGGAAAACTACAAGATCGGTAAAATTTTAAAAAAAGACTTCTTGCCTTGAGTTGATAGCTGATTGAATAAAACAATCTTATAGGTAGTTTCTAGTACTTTTTTAGATTTATGTGGATTCAAGTAATATTATAACAAGTGCTCAAAGTGTTTTCGTGCATTTCAATGCATACTAGAGCCCGTTTTTGAATTTCATTGTGAATATTTGTACTCGATAACTCTTGTCCTACCTTCAGTGATCATTCGGAAATACGTTGTTCTATTTCAGTTGAGGTAACTTTCAGGTTAGTTAACTACTATTTTCATTCGTCCCCATTCCAAAAAATCTAGGACGGTCAGATCGGCAGATCGTATAGGCCAGTGAATTGGTCCATTTCTGTTTATTAATCGAACTGTATTTTTCATCCAGCCAATCCCTAACTTCACGACCATAGTGGGCCGAAGCACCATCCTGTTGGAAATATAATAAAACCAGCTGAGGTATTGTTACCCGTGGCGTGATGGTTAGCATGACTGCTGTTAACCCAGAGTTCGTGGTTCGAACCCCAACAGACGCAATAAAATTATTTCAAACTTTCTTTTAAGGCTAGGTGGACTTTTTTAGCGAACTCAGAACTCATGTAAAACTGTTTGCTAGTATTAGTAAATCATTTTATTCTCTTAAAAGTGATCCCTCTTGCCAATCGTCGCGTCTGATTTCAAATTCTCCCTCTTTCCTCTCTCTTTTTGGTCTCGGCAACAGCCAGAAACTATAAAAGAATTACGCACTTGCATAAGCAGAACAAAGGGGTGAGAATTATACGAGCATTCGCTGTGCATGTAGGTATATAAAAAAAACAGATATCATTCATAAGGCACACTGATGAAGATATATGTATTGTAACGTGCGCTTAGTTCGCAAAATAAAACTTCACCTTTCAAATTATTTCTATCACTTTTATTCAGTATCTATCTTAATTCGATCTCAACTCTACTTTTGCACTATCACTTGTATACAACAATTTACTTTTAACTTTATCACTCTATAATCAAAACTGACTGCTCGTTGCGTCAGCGGTCCTATTTATATAGAACAACACTCATCTAGAGCGTTCCAGTTTCTTCTCCATGGTTTCCACATTTGCTGTCAAGCATCTCTACACTCACACACACTGGCTTACAAGCAATGCCTGTCATTTTACCATTCCATTATAGTGTTGCCAGTTGTGTTTTCGGTTGAACGTTTTCGATTAGGAAATTGGTATAAATGTTGGGTGTTCATTACACTGCCCCCTCCTTAAGATTGTTCGTCCCGAATAATTCCATCTGCAGCCTCGCCACTATATCGATGCAGCCGGTCACAATGAACTACTTTTAACTTGCCTCTTAATCCTCTTTGGATGCGGTAAACCACGTCGTTAATCCTCGTGACAACAGTATAAGGACCTTCCCAGTTCTGCTGAAGTTTCGGTGACAATCCCTTTTGACGATGAGGATTATAAAGCCACACACGATCTCCTGCTTGGAATCCTGCCGTTGTCGCTTTTGTGTCGTACCGTGTCTTCATCCGGTCGCTGTAGGTTTTCATCCGTTCCCTTGTTCTTTTATGGATGTCAGCGAGTCTCTCCTTGAGGTCATCCACATACTCGTTCGTGTCCTGTGGCGCCTCTGTGGGGCATCCAAATTTAAGTTCGCTGGACAGCCGCATGGTTTTCCCGAACAGGATGTCAGATGGTGTTTGTCCTGTCGAGCTATGTACTGCACTTCTATAGGCCATCAGGAATAGCGGTACGTGCCTATCCCAGTCTCTTTGGTAGTCGCCTACGACCTTGGTGAGGTGTTCTTTCAAGGTCCGGTTGAATCTTTCAACCATCCCATCAGATTGTGGATGAAGCGGTTTGGTTCTGGTCTTCTTGATGCCAAGTAGTCCGCACACTCCTTGGAAGATGTTTGACTCGAAGTTCCTACCTTGGTCGGAATGGAGTTCCATAGGCACGCCAAACCTCAATGGCACGTTTATGAGCATTGAGACGCAAGCGAAGAAGATGGGTTTAGTGGTAAATGTGGGCAAGACCAAGTATATGCTGTCATCAAGAAAGGACACCCAACACCGACGTCTTGGACAGAACGTCAAAATAGACAGCTATAACTTTGAGGTAGTTAAGGACTTTGTCTACCTAAGCACCGCTATTAATTCAGACAACGACATCAGCGCTGAAATCAAACGAAGAATAACTCTTGCCAATCGCTGTTTCTTCGGACTAAGAAGGCTATTGAGTAGTAAAGTCCTCTCTCGAGCAACTAAAGTGTCCCTGTATAAGACACATATCATCCCGGTTCTTATATATGGCGCAGAGGCATGGACCTTGTCAAAGGCAGAACGCTTAAGGATGCTTCGAGAGAAAAATTCTTCGGGTGAGTTTTTGGTCCCGTCTGCATAGATGGAGATTGGAGAAGAAGATTTAACGACGAATTGTACGGGCTGTACAGCGACACGAGTCAAGGTCCAGCGGCTTAGATGGCTGGGTCATGTAGAGCGAATGGACACCAACGCTCCGGCCTGGAAAGTCTTCAAATCCAATCCCGAGGGACGGCGCAGTAGAGGAAGACCGCGACTCAGGTGGCGCACGCAAGTAGGAGAAGACCTCAACAAACTTGGCGTGCAAAACTGGAGGCAGCTAGCTAGGGACCGAGCTGGCTGGAGAAGCATGTTGGTTGAGGCCCTAGTGCGACCCGGACTGAAGCGCCACCTTAAGTAAGTAAGTAAGTTATTCTCATTCAGACATTACAAAACCGTCTAAAGATGTTCGCTTTAAATTTTATCAGTGATATTTTATCAAAAATCAAACCATATTGATTGTCCTTTTCCATTATCTCTAATAGACCAACATATACGCTCCTTCTATAGAGCTCCGAATTCGTACCTTATTCCGGGAAAATACACACAGAGTAAATTAAGCTTTCAATGAACGTATTACTCGCAATGTTAGGGAGATTAATGTGTAAAATAATTTGATTTCAATACTCATTTGAGTAGAAACTTTTTTAAAGGTATGCTAAGTTTTAACTTTTTTGCAATTTGAATCTTGTAATTGCAAAGTATATAAAGTATCATTTTATTCGTGTCACAAACTTTGGCATATGATTCTTGGTCATATTCAATGAAAAAAATGGTTGTACAGTAAAGCCCACTTCTCAACTTTAACATCACTTTTCGACGACTTAAAAAAAGTCTAACTTTGGTGTACTCTGATCTACGTAAAGTTCAGTCAATTTTTTAGTCAATACGGATAGTAGAGACATAAGTTAATTAAACTTTGTAGAAATACTAATCCTCAGATCGGTATTTTAGTTGGGATAATATAGTTGTAGGGTTGCCAGATTTTAAATGATGTTCAAATTCACTTCTCCGAGCAAAATTTTTAATTGAATTTTTTTTATGTGCAAAACAATAATAAAATAAGTTCATTTATAATTTCAACCAACAACTGATACGTTTTATGATATTCGGAAAACTACAATATCGGTAAAATTTTAAAAAAAGACTTCTTGCCTTGAGTTGATAGCTGATTGAATAAAACAATCTTATAGGTAGTTTCTAGTACTTTTTTAAATTTATGTGGATTCAAGTAATATTATAACAAGTGCTCAAAGTGTTTTCGTGCATTTCAATGCATACTAGAGCCCGTTTTTGAATTTCATTGTGAATATTTGTACTCGATAACTCTTGTCCTACCTTCAGTGATCATTCGGAAATACGTTGTTCTATTTCAGTTAAGGTAACTTTCAGGTTAGTTAACTTTATTTTCATTCGTCCCCATTCCAAAAAATCTAGGACGGTCAGATCGGGAGATCGTATAGGCCAGTGAATTGGTCCATTTCTGTTTATTAATCGAACTGTATTTTTCATCCAGCCAATCCCTAACTTCACGACCATAGTGGGCCGAAGCACCATCCTGTTGGAAATATAATAAAACCAGCTGAGGTATTGTTACCCGTGGCGTGATGGTTAGCATGACTGCTGTTAACCCAGAGTTCGTGGTTCGAACCCCAACAGACGCAATAAAATTATTTCAAACTTTCTTTTAAGGCTAGGTGGACTTTTTTAGCGAACTCAGAACTCATGTAAAACGGTTTGCTAGTATTAGTAAATCATTTTATTCTCTTAAAAGTGATCCCTCTTGCCAATCGTCGCGTCTGATTTCAAATTCTCCCTCTTTCCTCTCTCTTTTTGGTCTCGGCAACAGCCAGAAACTATAAAAGAATTACGCACTTGCATAAGCAGAACAAAGGGGTGAGAATTATACGAGCATTCGCTGTGCATGTAGGTATATAAAAAAAACAGATATCATTCATAAGGCACACTGATGAAGATATATGTATTGTAACGTGCGCTTAGTTCGCAAAATAAAACTTCACCTTTCAAATTATTTCTATCACTTTTATTCAGTATCTATCTTAATTCGATCTCAACTCGACTTTTGCACTATCACTTGTATACAACAATTTACTTTTAACTTTATCACTCTATAATCAAAACTGACTGCTCGTTGCGTCAGCGGTCCTATTTATATAGAACAACACTCATCTAGAGCGTTCCAGTTTCTTCTCCATGGTTTCCACATTTGCTGTCAAGCATCTCTACACTCACACACACTGGCTTACAAGCAATGCCTGTCATTTTACCATTCCATTATAGTGTTGCCAGTTGTGTTTTCGGTTAAACGTTTTCGATTAGGAAATTGGTATAAATGTTGGGTGTTCATTACACTGCCCCCTCCTTAAGATTGTTCGTCCCGAATAATTCCATCTGCAGCCTCGCCACTATATCGATGCAGCCGGTCACAATGAACTACTTTTAACTTGCCTCTTAATCCTCTTTGGATGCGGTAAACCACGTCGTTAATCCTCGTGACAACAGTATAAGGACCTTCCCAGTTCTGCTGAAGTTTCGGTGACAATCCCTTTTGACGATGAGGATTATAAAGCCACACACGATCTCCTGCTTGGAATCCTGCCGTTGTCGCTTTTGTGTCGTACCGTGTCTTCATCCGGTCGCTGTAGGTTTTAGCGGTTTGGTTCTGGTCTTCTTGATGCCAAGTAGTAGTAGTAGAAATTGCATTGAACTGGCCATGCATTGAGCGAGCGATGAGCGATTTTTTTAAGCGACTGAACGACGTCGCTCAGTCACCAAACTTGTTCTAATTTTAAGTTTATCGCTTAGCGTCAAGAGCAACAGATGTATATATGAACATATATATACAGATGAATATAAACGTAGTGCTCTTGACAACGGCATTTTAACAACTAATCGCTAAAGAAATGTCGCTCACGAAAAGGCCACTCGTGGCTCGACTTTGTCGCTTAATCGCTGATCGTTCAATCGCTCGCTTGCTTATCGCTCACTGCGTGGCCTTAGCCTTAGTCGCTGAGCGGTAATATTTTCTTTGTTTTCTTGTCGCCTACAATGCTTGCAATCCTCTTTGTAAGGTCTTCGGGACAATGCGTCGGCGTTTGAGTGCAGCTTTCCTCTGCGGTGTTGAATCTGGTAATCATAAGTCTGCAGTCTTTCTATCCACCTTGCGACTTGACCTTCTGGATTTTTGAAGTTCAACAGCCAGTTCAGAGCACCATGGTCTGTCCGCAGAAGGAATTTCTGTCCATAGATGTACTTATGGAAGTGCTTTGTTGCCAAGATAAGAGCTAGCAGCTCCCTTCTGGCCACGCAGTAGTTTCTTTCAGGCTTCGAGAGGACCTTACTGTAATATGCCACCACTTTCTCTTCGCCATCATGCACTTGGGATAGTACCGCCCCGATTCCAACGTTGCTTGCATCAGCGTCGATGATGAATGTTTTGCCAGGTGTTGGATGTGCCAGCACTGGAGCGTTACAGAGGCGGTATTTGAGTTCCTGAAAAGATTTTTCACACTCACCTGACCATTTGAACTGCTTCCCTTTTTCGGTGAGCTGATGCAAACTTTTTGCAACTCCAGCAAAGTTCTTAACAAAACGTCGGTAATATGTGGCAAGACCAAGAAAGCTTTGGAGTTGATGTTTGTCCTGTGGTGTTGGCCAATTTTTGACAGAGTCGACTTTTTCAGGATCAGTCTTAACTCCTTGGGAAGAGATGATGTGTCCCAAATATTTAACTTCGGTTTTGAAAAGTGCACATTTTTCTGGATTCAGTTTAAGGTTAGCCTCTCGAAGTCTCTGAAACACGGCTTTTAGATTCTTGCAATGTTGGTCAAATGTTTTCCCGTAAACAATGACATCGTCCAAGTAGACAAGGCACGCTTTCCACGTCAGTCCTTGAAGAACGCACTCCATCAAACGCTCGAATGTTGCCGGAGCGTTGCATAGCCCAAACGGCATAACTTTAATCTGCCAGAGCCCATTACCTGTAGAAAACGTCGTCTTTTCCCGATCATCAGGGTGGATGTCAACTTGCCAATATCCACTCTTCAAGTCCAGCGTCGAAAACCACTGGGCTCCCTCCATAGCATCCAGGGTATCACTGATTCTCGGCAGAGGATAGCTGTCCTTTTTAGTCACATCATTCAGCCTTCGGTAGTCCACACAAAAACGAGTGCTTCCGTCTTTCTTTTTCACTAGCACCACTGGTGAAGCCCAAGGACTTTTGGAATTTTCAATAAGACCGTCCTTCTTCATTGCTGTTATCATTTCCTCAACCTCACCATGTTTGGCCAGTGGAAGGCGTCTTGCGGGTTGACGAATCGGTCTTGCATCTCCTGTGTTGATGCGATGCTGCACCAACTGTGTCATACCATATTGTCCCATGTCAGTGTGCTCTTGTAGGAGATTTTCAGCATCCTTGTTTGTTGGTGATCAAGGTTGGATGAATACAGTATTTTAGCTCTGACGGTTTTGAGCTCCTCCGGAGTTATAGTTTTTCTCGGGGCTTCGTCTGTGATCTTCGTAATTGCTGCAACCGATTCGCAACGTCCAACGACTTCTCCTTTCTTCAACCTTACATCGTACGGTCTGGTGTTTAGTAATCGTACGGGGACCATTTTGTTTTTCGGTGCTACTAGTGTTTTCCCAATGATGACGCTTTGGGAGGAACACTCTGGGTCTGGTTCCACCATTAGGTATCGAAGGCTTCCAAACTCACCTTCCAGTTTTGTCCAAACGAACACTTCAGAAGAACGAGGCAGAATCAGATCTTCCGTGATGACAGTCCTCAGTGTCGACGTACTTTCGTTCGAATAGGTCATTGGACGGTTCCTTATTTTGGTACTTCAAAACCTGATTACCGATGTCCAAAACAACTCCGTGCTGTTTCATAAAGTCGATTCCAATGATGGACTCGTCACATATATCTGCCACCAGGAATTGATGAGTAAACACTAGATCGGCCAGTCGGATCTTAAGACACACTTCTCCATATACTCTTGCTGCTTCTCCCGTTGCGGATCTTAAACGGTAGCTATTGGTGTTATGAAGCCACGTCCTTTTTACCAGGTCTCGACGTACTATGGATGCTGTGGCACCGGTGTCGATGGTAGCCACATGTTTGTTCCCGTTAATAGTAGTCTCCACAGTCAGACTTTTGTTGTCTCGTTTGGTCTGAGAGACCTGGATGGTGGTTCTGGGGCCATCGATGCAAGAAACCAGCCTCTGCCTCTCGAAGTTGGTTCTTACCTGATGGGAAACGGGCTGATAGACAACGCTGGTGTTGTTGTTACCTTGCTCTGCGTTGGATCTCTTGCTTCCACAATGTTGACAACCGGCTTTATTTGGTGGTAGTCGGCATTGACGCTGTAAGTGCCCGGTCTTGTTGCAGTTCCAACATCTTGCTAGTCCGCTCCGCTGGTTCTTTTGTATTTCAGCTCTTTGGCACGAGCATTCTTCGACTATGGCTTCTCTAATTCGATGTACTCCATAAGAAGCCTGTTCTGCTGCTTCAATTGTCAATGCGAATGCTAAAGTTTCAGAAAGAGTACGTGTTCTAGCAGTTCGCACAGACCTCTGAAGATTTATATCCGAAATGGCACGAACGAAGGACTCAACAGCAAGCTGGTTGATGATTTCTTCTCCAGCATTGGTGTATGCCAGGTGAACCATTCTTTCGACGTCTGCTTGGAGCTGCTGTAGACTTTCACCCCTTTTCTGGACTCTGTTATTGAGTTGGACTCGGAAGACTTCTTTCAAGTGGCTATCGCCAAAGCGTTTATTTATAGCTGCCACGAGAGAACTGAGATCGCCGCCCTTACCAGCTGGAACTGTTTGAAGTAATTCAGCTGCTGGTCCTCTAAGAGCAAGAGTCAGTGCAATGTACTTGTCTTCGTCATCCCAGCCATTTGTTGTCGCGGCTGCCTCAAATTGTCTCTTGTAAACTGGCCAAGACGACTGTCCATCAAATGTTGGCGGTTTCATCTCCTTTTTCTTTGCAGACTCTCCATTAGATTCTCGAATTTTGATTTTCCGGATCTGGTCCAATTCCTTGGTCAGAACAGAGAACTGTTTATCACATCGGCTTTCTACGATTTCAAAACGATTTTCTACAACAGAAAGCTGTTTTTCCATACCTTCAACGCGTTCGTCAAACACATTTTTCTCAATGTTGCCCAATTTGCCTTCTAGAATGTTTTTCTGACCTTCCAAAACATTCTGTTGCGCCTCAAGTCTTTCGAGAATATTCTGTTGTTCCTTCTTTTGCTCGTTTCGTTGCTCTTCCAGATTCTTTTGTTGTACTTCGAGTCTTTCGAGAACATTCTGCTGTTCCTTCTTTTGCTCATTTCGTTGCTCTTCCAGCTTCTTTTGTTGTACTTCGAGTCGTTCGAGAACATTCAGCTGTTCTTTCTTTTGCTCGTTTCGTTGTTCTAACAAAAGTTTCATCATACAAGAAAAATCTACATTTTCACTTACTTCCTCTTCTTCCACTTCTGTTTCAAAAACAAAAGTGTTCACGTCTTCCCCTTGCTGTTCCAAATAGTTACGCAAGCGCAGGACGAGCTCATTTTTCGATCCCGCTCTAGAAAGATTTCGCTTACCTAACTCACTTTTAAGCTCAATGCAAGTGAGCTCTTCTAACAACTTACCCATTTTCACTGTACTTAATTTTTTTTTTTTTTTTACACTTTACTAGTCGAATAAGTTTTATTTACACTTCTGACACCAATGTAACGTGCGCTTAGTTCGCAAAATAAAACTTCACCTTTCAAATTATTTCTATCACTTTTATTCAGTATCTATCTTAATTCGATCTCAACTCGACTTTTGCACTATCACTTGTATACAACAATTTACTCTTAACTCTATCACTCTAGAATCAAAACTGACTGCTCGTTGCGTCAGCGGTCCTATTTATATAGAACAACACTCATCTAGAGCGTTCCAGTTTCTTCTCCATGGTTTCCACATTTGCTGTCAAGCATCTCTACACTCACACACACTGGCTTACAAGCAATGCCTGTCATTTTACCATTCCATTATAGTGTTGCCAGTTGTGTTTTCGGTTAAACGTTTTCGATTAGGAAATTGGTATAAATGTTGGGTGTTCATTACAGTATGTACACAATATGTCCGAATGAACATTTTTTACGATTTCTTGTTTTTGGATGGGTTGAGAATAGAAATATTAGGCGTGTTTTTTTCACAAGACTGTTATATACATAACATCATTTTACATGCAAAGCAAAAACAACATCCCCGACAACCAATGTTATGGATAAAAGAATGGTTAAGATTTGGTCGGGGATAGATTTTTGACGTTTAGTCGAGTATCGAATGAGTTTTTCGACTTTTCATTTTTTAATGTTGGTGCGTCTAGAGACTTTCATGTATCTCGAACAAAAGCAAAATGGGTGGCAAAGGGTCTGTTCACAAATGTGTAACTGAATAAAATCATATGCCCACTCTTACACTCCGCAATTTAGTTGCAGACAATTTTTGATTTTTAGAATTTCATTGATTTCAAGAGTTAGATTTGTAAATGTATATTAAGATACATAAAACAACGTAATAGCAATTAAAAATGGTCTGTTTCGTGACTGAAAGCACTTTTTGCATATATCTTTTCACATTTTTGTGTGAATGTTAAAATTTTTTTCAAGCTAATTGTTAAGTATGCCATAAAAATGGTTGTACTTTCTTATTATTAATAGTTTAATTCGTTTGAAACAAGTAACAAAATATTTTTTCCAACTCACATCTAAATCACAATCTCATATAAACTCAACCCCAGCATGTAAACAGAGTCAACAGAAATTCTTTGTTACCTTTGTGAACGGACCTATTTTTGACGTTTCTAAACTAACAAAAAACAGACAAAAAAAATTGTTTACCTGCATTAATTTCACTACGGAACATTTTTATTTTCCACTCTATACAATTGCTTTAGGTTTTTAACAAACAGTTTTTGCGTTTTTGTGCAAATTTGGCAAAAAAAAAATCATTTGTTGCCTTTTATTGGTTTGACAACTGATCGAGAGCACCAACCCACAAATAAAAAAAGACGAAGCGTTTTTTTTGGATATCATGTTATGTACATAACATCCTTGTGAAAAAAACACGCCTATTGTGTCAAGTCAGGAAAGTAAGAAAACCAGTTACTTTTTTTTGTCAGTTAGCTTGCTGAGATAAATACAGATACAGTGGAGGTCCAGTATAACGAATGCCGATATAAAGAATGATCGATATTACGAATACTTTTTTCAAGTCCATTAGGTATTCTATATAACGAACAAAATAAAGAATTTCAGACGAAATGGAAATTACGTACTCTATATAACGAACAAATAACGAATATCAGAAAATGAAAAAAAAATTACTGTAAATGTATTAATGTGTCTACTTACATGTATGATCGTGATGATATTGGAAGATACATACACACAATTGCACGTTTTATTTATTTAAAGATTTGTATGGATTTGTATGACAAAAAGGTTTCGATATAACGAATTTTCGATATAACGAATTGACTCTGGACATTAAATCGTTCGTTATACTGGACCACCACTGTAATTACAAATAATGAAGATGTTGTAGGTCGATATTTCTTATCTTGTGTTTTTGCGGATGTGGAAAACATGATATTAGTGTGATTTAAATGTAGGTCAGTTTCTGGGCTTAGTTTGATCAGCAAAATTAATGAAAAAGGGGATAACTTGGGAGGTAGGAACTTAGATAATACTCATTTTTTTTCATTTATTTATTTTTATTATTTTATTTTATATTTTTTTATATTTTTTTTTTGCCAATAACTTGTATCCATTTAAATTTCATTTGCAAGAAGATATATTTTAAGAAAATAAAGGAATGGATGTTTTTTGAAAAATGCAATCGAAGGACAAAAAATTCCCTAAGAAAATTCAAAATTTTTCAAGTTAAATTTGATTTTAAAAATTTTCCGTTACAATTATTATTATTTTTTTTTCACTTGAAATTTTAACAAAAACAGTAATCTTGTGGGCCATAACCAAGCAAATTGAGATTTAAAGAAGTCATCTTATGAAACGGCCTGTTTTTTGTGGGAGTTCTTAGCATTTTTTTTCAATGACCAGTAAATAGATAGAACTTTAAATTTACTATAATTTACTAACATACATGTATAATTATATGGACTGATAAATATAAGTTTTAAGCTAAAAATATAAGGTAGAATATGAGTTATAGTTCTCTGAATACCCCGCTTCAAAATATGAACTCGCAATTCCTCCACGATTCCAACTGGCTTGTCGTCGTTTTCATCTGCAATCCTAAATGCATGGCATGAACTATTATGAAATGAATATACTATACAAAGGACTTTTGGTAAATATTTGGAAAAAATAGTTAGGTAAAGGTTTAGATAA
This sequence comes from Melanostoma scalare, assembly GCA_949752695.1. NCBI lineage: Eukaryota > Metazoa > Arthropoda > Insecta > Diptera > Syrphidae > Melanostoma > Melanostoma scalare. The sequence goes on from OX456986.1 coordinate 98,672,792, forward strand.
TGACTAATGAATAATGAAAAATTCGCGCGAATTTTTGGCTATTATTATTAAAATAAAAAAAATTTTGAAGGGGTTGAGCGCCACCTGTTTGAAGTTGTTAGGGGGCACCCTCCCACAGCACCATGTTTCTCCCATCCCCAAAAAAATTTTGTGCTGATGAATTAAATTTTATTAAATTCAGCAATTTTTCTGATATGGGGGGGGGGGGGTATTACTTTTTCGAATGGGGTGGGTAAATGCAACGTGTTTGCACTATGAGGATGTTGTGGGAGTGGGGGACATCCTCTACCCTCTCCAACTTTTCCCCACGCCGAAGGAACTCCTGTACATTTTATAAAATTCATCAAATTCATCAACTATTTTTGGGGGCGTGACCGCCACCTATTTGCACTTGGAGGTTGTTGTGGGAGGCACCCCCTACCACCTCCAACTTTTATTATCTACACCTTTACCAATAGTTACGAATTTGCGTTGGTTTTTTTGGTTTTTGCTAAAAAAAAGTCGTAAATTTGGGAATATTTGGTTGATAGTAATTCTATGCACACATAGTACATTTGCTGAGTGTACCCTTCAAATTTCAAGTCATTCGGTAAACAAGCTTTTGAGATAGTATAGATAGTATAGATAGATAGAACTATGTTATCCATTCTCTTGAATGTACTCATTTAAATTAACGGATTATTCGCCTCTTGACACTTCGTCAATAGAATAGTCCTAACAATTTCATGTTATGCTCCTTTTTCATTAGTATTAATTTTTATTTTATACGAACATGTACATTTTTCTGTAATATATATACAGTACCTCACACTCAAAGTGGGACACCTAAGAAATAAAATCTTCAATAAACTTCTTTACGAAAACAAATGCAGAGTTGCTCACTTTTTTAAATAATTTTTATTTTTATTGCTTAATATTGACCTCAAATTATTATAAAATAAAAAAAAATTTCAAAAAACAACCCCGATTTGTTTAAAAAAAAAAAGAGGAAAATGATCTGTCTAGTATTTTTTTTTTATGCAGGTCACACTCAAAGTGGGACACCTGCTGTTTTCTAAGAAAACTAACTGTAATTGCCACGTTATCTATATTATTTAGTTGCAGTTTTTGTAGAGCTTTCATTGTGATAGCATTAAAAAAAAAAAATCGAAATGTCAAGGCAAACAACCTTTGAAGAAAGGCAAATTGTGATTTTCAATTACCAAAAAGGAAAATCCGTTCGCAAAATAAGTAAAGTTGTTAAAAAAGTAAATCTATGGTGTTTAGTGTAATAAAACGGTTTCGGGAAGGTCGAATAGAAAATAAACCAGAAAGTGTTGAAAGCAAAAAAAAAATTTGCGATTGAAATGTGCGGTTTCTTTTAAGAAAAATAAGAAGTTATTCTTTGCTGTCTGCAATTGGCCTTTAAAAAATGTTAAAGGACACTTAAAATGTCGACTTAAGGGCAGAAAGAGTTCGGCGGTTTGTTAGGAGAAACGAATTGAGTGGCTGAGTTGCGCACAAAAAGCCGTTAATATCAGAAAAGAATAGTCGTTTAAGAATGCAATTCGCCAAAGAGCATGTGACATCAGAATCAAAAAGATTAGTTTTGGTTTCGTCCGTAAAATGGACTTTTAATAAATTGACCGAATTATGATTGAAGTTGGAGAACAAAATGCGACTTACCTTTGACCAGAAACTCATATCCTTTTCACATTTTCTTTGGCGAATTGCATTCTTAAACGACTATTCTTTTCTGATATTTCTTTGGCCAATTGCATTCTTAAACGACGATTCTTTTCTGATATTAACAGCTTTTTGTGCGCAACTCAGCCACTCAATTCGTTTCTCCTAACAAACCGCCGAACTCTTTCTGCCCTTAAGTCGACATTTTAAGTGTCCTTTAACATTTTTTAAAGGCCAATTGCAGACAGCAAAGAATAACTTCTTATTTTTCTTAAAAGAAACCGCACATTTCAATCGCAAATTTTTTTTTTGCTTTCAACACTTTCTGGTTTATTTTCTATTCGACCTTCCCGAAACCGTTTTATTACACTAAACACCATAGATTTACTTTTTTAACAACTTTACTTATTTTGCGAACGGATTTTCCTTTTTGGTAATTGAAAATCACAATTTGCCTTTCTTCAAAGGTTGTTTGCCTTGACATTTCGATTTTTTTTTTTTAATGCTATCACAATGAAAGCTCTACAAAAACTGCAACTAAATAATATAGATAACGTGGCAATTACAGTTAGTTTTCTTAGAAAACAGCAGGTGTCCCACTTTGAGTGTGACCTGCATAAAAAAAAAATACTAGACAGATCATTTTCCTCTTTTTTTTTTTAAACAAATCGGGGTTGTTTTTTGAAATTTTTTTTTATTTTATAATAATTTGAGGTCAATATTAAGCAATAAAAATAAAAATTATTTAAAAAAGTGAGCAACTCTGCATTTGTTTTCGTAAAGAAGTTTATTGAAGATTTTATTTCTTAGGTGTCCCACTTTGAGTGTGAGGTACTGTATAATATTTCTTGAATATTGTAAATAATTGTATAGGGTAGCGTTACCATGAAATAAAGCAAAATTACTTACTTTAGATAGTATAGAGGAAAGTCTGAAAAACACAGTTCTGAGAAAAAAGTTTTAGGTCCGCTTATAGCTGTGAAAGTATAAGACTTTTTTTAACTGCTATTTTTAAAACGACTTCGACAGATTTTTGAGACATTTTTACAAGTTTTGTTATGTTGAATGAATGGGCTAAAATGTTATCATCAGCACGAATAAACAAAAGTAGACACGAACACTTTGTTATATTATACCAATTCAAATTCAACATGTACCTATCTAACGATCAGCACAACACAATTTACAGAAAATTACACTGTAACTCTCAACTCAATGTATAATTTATTTTAAAATTGAAAGAATTCTCAAATACAAAAAAGTTCCTTCTTTATCAGAAATAAAGAAGACGCTGAATTGCAATTAAATGCCCATAAACCTCCGGATATGTATTTTCATAGATTAAGTACCTACCCACACTTATCCACCCTCAGCTTGCCTTCCCACATGCACAATATGAAACAAAAATAAAATAAATAAAATATACAAATACAAACCAATAACGAAAGAATAGTAAAACCAACAACTTTGAAACAAAGTTAAAAAAATAATTTCGCATACACCTTACCCAAACGCATATCTTATTCCAAATAAGTTGAATCCTATATGCCTATGTAAGTTACTGACCTATACCTACATACATTTTCATACCAACCGCGTTATAACATCAACAAAACAATAGAAGTTCTCAAACACAAAATAACTAGGTACCTAGTCAAATACAAAATTTTTAGCTGAAGAAAAAAATGAAACACACTCTCATCAAGTTGCGTACACTTGACCAAGGAATTCCATTCTATTACTGCAGTGGTGCTATTTTCTCACCCCTTTCCCTTTGTGCATATGCCTATGTCCGTTTCTTTCAATCCTTCCTCATTTCACACTTTTTTTTACAATGCAAGCTACAGCAAAAAAAAAAAAACATCAGGCACACAGTTTGTAATGAGAAATGAATAGCACAAAAGATCACAAAATAAGGTCATAGGTAAAGAATATAGATGATATGTATGAGGGAATGCATAACGCATAAGATCATTTGAGCGATACTCCTTTTCCAAATCACAGAGAACAGACCAAAAAAAGAGAAAATGGCGCTAAAATTGGTGGCGGATTTGCTTCGAACTGAAATGCATATGTATATGTTTTTAAGCAAGTTTTCCTAGTAAAAAACCCAAAGTAGACAGTTTTTCTAGAATTAATATTCCAAATTCTGTGACCACAATAGTATATTTCTTTATTGAAACTAATTAAAATTATATCAAAGAAAAATACCAACAAAAAATTGAGGTTCTTTTGGCTTCTCGTTCCTCAGAGATCGTTTGGAAATATGACTTTATTGAAGTTGAATTTTAGCGGTGTGGAGAAAAAAATATTGATTTTGGGCTCGGAGATTAGTTCAGGAGCTTTATTACCTTCAAAAAAATGTATATATATATGTACTTGAAAACACCCACGCCTTGCCCCATGCTTTATAAGCTAAAAAAAGGCAGTTTCACCAACTTCTCATCATAACACCTGTTTCAAAACACTTAAAACTATTACCAATAATATTATAAGATGCGCCTGATATCTATCTAATATTTCCTTTTTATTTCATGAAAAAATATTAATAAACGCCAAAGTTATTACCATAAGAGTATGCTGAAAACCGAAAAATTACAACAAATTGACGAAGGTTTTTTTCATATAAGGAGACAAAATTTGAAAAAAAAAAAACGCTCGGAGGTTAGTTGCATATATATTTTCTGGTTATAAAACGAAAAAGAAAAAAGTAAAAAGTTCATAAATACGGATGCCCCGACCAAAATAGTGAACAAATCGAATCGAAAAATAAAAAAAACGGCTTCCGGTCCCTATAAAAACCGTTAAAGAATAACTTTCAGCATTTGAATGATACACAAATGTTTACTTGTTGTTAACTAGGTCAACCAAGAATCCCATGACCTTGTCTATTTGTCCTTTCTCGACCCTCAAGGTCACCCACACATTCATACAAACAGCCAATCGTGTCTCGAGGTTTCTTGTCACGGCTTTCTAGCTCATGCCGCCTTTCACTCGCAAAATTTTCCAATCGCACTGAACTGAAAAAGTTGTTAAAGGTACGTTCCAAAACTTATCCAGTTCTTGAGTTGAGATCAGACCCCTCCGTCGATACAAATGAAAGTTCCTGAAAGTGGAAAATAATACTTCTGCGCATTTTCCCAGTTACTCTACTTTATATTTTACTGAGTCAGGATAAAATACTCTATGTTACAACTTTTCGAAAATTTAAAGAAGAAAGGAAAAGCTACCACAATGAACTACTTTACTCTATTCGGTGAATCTTTTTTCAGATTTGGGGGAAAAAAGAGAAAACTATTAGTGTTTCATTATTATGATTCGGTTTTACAAAAACAAAAGTTAAAGGAGATGGCTCATTTTTCTATGGAGCCTGGGCCCAGGGCGTACACCTATGAGACTAGCACCAAATGAAAGCTTACGCTCAGCCCAATCTATCTGCCAAATATTTTTGAATTCGGTATTGGTGATTTTGAGATAATTAGACTTAAGATTGAGCGCCGGAAATGGGAAAAATCTAACAATTCGGCAAATAGTTACGTATATCTCGATGAATATAGCACGTAAGACAATGATTTAGGTATCATAGGAAAGATTATAAAAATATCTTTCATTTTATTTAAAATACTTTTACTACTATTTGAAATGCCTTATATTTCGAAAAGACAAACCTAAAATTTGTTTGAAAAGAAACATTTTCGTTGACGTTTGCCAGCCAATATCTCGAAAAAATCAGGGATGACCTATATTTTTTAATGCACCACTGTAATTGTTAATTGATAAGCTTTAATTTGATATATATTAACGCTATCATACATTAAACATATCACGTACATTATACACAATTCGTAAAAAAAATTAAACAAAAAAAAAATGTTCCACAGCAAATGCATTTTTTCATTGAATTTTTCGCAGTACCTACTCTATTTCTTACAAAACATAAAAGCAAAATGCATATTAATGTTACAAATGAAAAAAAATAAAAATCTTTGTTTAAATCTATCAAAATACCATCCGAAAACCAAACTGGTGCTATATTTATTGCTTCCTGGTGTCTTGCGTAACCCAAATGCCATAAAATGCTCATGACATGAGCGCAACAACAAACAGTCCTTATTCCAACGCGACAGTTACAATAGTAAACTTTTATTACGTTCGAACTATGTGCTGCGTTTGCATCGCTATTCACCAAGATGTAAGTGAGATACACTTTTTTACTTACAAGCCTGGATTTGATTCGCCCTCGCAATAAAAGTTATTGTTGCCTATAAGACTATGATGAGCAGTACAGGTAATTCGGATCCGATCTACGCAGACTTCTAATGTATAGGTTCCCTGGTCTTTTAAATGTTCATCACAGTAGGATCGAGCCTGTTTAATTTGGTAATTCCCCAATGAAATCATACGAAGTTCGTGAATAGTGAGTTGTGGGAAATTACTTAAATACGGAATATTACCATCGATGCGGCTGAACATGGTTCTGGTTCTGTTAAGATTATTTTCTCTAACAAAGGCACCTAAATAATTAGGAGTATTTAGGAGGACGAAACTAAAATAAGGAAGTGCAGCTGCAAATTTGCAGTCGTGCATCAAATGACCAGCAGCAAGATTGAACCAATCTTGTCGAAATAGTTTAAAATCCCTTTTAAATCGTCCGTTAACGACTTCAACGACCCATCTGACCATAATTACACACCTGGATCTATTAGCCTGCTCTGTGGTAAGTTGAAAGTTGACTTCAGCAACAGATTCAGGCATGTAAGCTTTTTATCCTTGAGATTCAAAATTAGGATTGCGTCTCTGAATCCTCTGTCCAAAATAAAAACATCATTTTGTCTAATGTATTGCCTGAACGTGCCATAATCGCCTCTGAAAGATGTTTCTTTATCTTAGCATCAGATACAGTTGCAGCATAAGGTCCGATAACGTCCAGGATATACCCATTACAGCATGTGATCACAAAAGGCTTTACCAGATTTTGATACTTATGTAGGCTGTATGATTGTTTCTGGAAGCCGTAGTTTGAATTTTTTTGAAGGTACACATATGTTCCATCGCAAATGACTATAGATGGACGATCATTTTCATTTTAATTGATGTTTCCAAACAGTCCGTTGGGAATAAGTCTGTTCCTTCTGGATACTTCCTGAACAGTTATATGCTGAAAACCCAAGTTAAATGGCATAAAATCAATCAATGCTGTCCTTGTAACTGTTAAGTACCGCCCTACAGTCGTGTGATGCATGTTCAAGAGACAGGAAAGTCTACGATCACTATCGCCAGGTACTGCCAGGGCACTGCGAAAATTTCAATGAAAAAATGCACTTGCTGTGGAACATATTTTTTGTTTATTTTTTTTTTTCAGAAATTGTGTATAATGTACGTGATATGCTTTATGTATGATAGCGTAATTATATATCAAATTAAAGCTTATCAATTAACAATTACAGTGGTGCATAAAAAAATATAGGTCATCACTGATTTTTTCGAGATATTGGCTTGCAAAAGTCAACGAAAATGTTTCTTTTCAAACCACTTTTAGGTCTGTCTTTTCGAAATATAAGGCATTTCAAAATATGTATTTAATATGGAATGAAAGATATTTTTATTATCTTTCATATGATACCTAAATCATTGTCCTACATGCTATACTCATCAAGATATACGTAATTATTTTACAGAAATGTCAGATTTTTCCCATTTCCGGCGCTCAATCTCAAGTCTAATTTTCTCAAATTCACTAGGTTAGGCACCTGACACACTTAGACCAATACTAGGTCCATTGTGATACCAAATTATGCGAGGGAGTACCTCACTTAACCATTTGGAGCTTTTAATAAAGCGAAGGAGATGCAGGGGATCTGTGTTCGCCAGATCGCTTGGATCATCGAGAAAATATTTCCCCAGATGCCGCTTTCTTTTAAAAGAGAGTGCAGGACATGAGCAGAGGAGGTGTGGGATTGTCTCCTCCTCCTCCTCATCTAAGCAACTTCTGCAGAAGTCATTAGAGGGAGCGCCAAGTCTTATGGCGTGTCTTCCTATCAGACAATGTCCGGTAATGGCATTGATTACGGAGCTAACTTGCAATCTGGTAATGGATAACAAATGTCTTGTGCGTTTTGGATCTTGTCCTGGCCATATCCGTTTTGTTGCCATGCACGTGGTGATATTGTCCCACTTGTGATTTGTTCTGTCCATTGCCTCATGCCTTAGCATAAGTTTACATGTAGCGATTGGTTACGGGGTAGAGCCAGTGGGTGATTTGGGGGGAGGAACCCCATTTATTACCAATGGTTTCTTACAGGAAAATAAAGCTGCGGTGAATTTCCTGATTCTTTCCTGTATATTGGCTTTCCAATTTAGCTTTTTGTCTAGGATTATACCAAGATATTTGGCTTCGTTTGAAAGTTCAAGTGGGATTCCATTAATTGATGGAGTTATTAGTTGAGGAATTTTGTATTTCCTGGTGAAGAGAACGAGTTCAATTTTCTTAGGGTTTACCCCTAGATCACATTTTCCCGCCCATTTTACAAGTTTATTTAAAGCGGTCTGCATCAGGTCCGTAAGGACGTGAGCATGTTTGCCAGACACCGCAATGGAGGCGTCATCTGTATATGCAATCACTTTGAATCCCTCAGCTTTTAAGTCAACTAGAAGTTCATTGACGACTATATTCCATAGAAGAGGGGATAGGACTCCGCCTTGCGGTGTTCCTACTGACAGATCTCTTTGCAGAGAAGTTTCCTAGAGTAGAGTTGATTCTCCTGCTTTTTAGCTTTAGATTTATCAACTCCACTATGGAACAATCTACTTTGAGCTTCGTCAGTGCCTTTGTAATTGCAGAGTTGCTGACGTTTTTGAAAGCGCCCCCTATGTCGAGGAAGGCGGCCAGAGTGAATTCTTTGTGATGGAGAGAATATTCTATAGTACGTACCAGGGTGTGTAGGGCCGTTTCTACAGATTTTCCCTTATAATAAGCGTGTTGTGCTGTAGATAACAATTTTGGATCTATAGCTGTACGCAGGTGGATTTCAATCAGTCGTTCTAAAGTTTTAAGAAGGAAAGATGATAGACTTATTGGTCGGAGATCTTTTGGGTTTACGTGGGATGATTTCCCAGCCTTAGGTATAAACACAATCTTGACTTTTCTTCACTGAGTGGGGATATAGTGTTGTGTATACAATCATCCAAACCATACAAGCCCTGTGGATGCAATCATCCATTAAATTTGTTGTGTAAACAAACCAAATCATTTTCCGATAATCTGAAACCACTTGTGCATACTGATATACAAATGACATAATAATGAATGAGCGCATGCACATAGTGAGTCAAAGAAGAGTATAGCAAATTTTGTTTGTGACCCATTGAGCACATTGGACTGAGGGATCATGTTGCACTAGAATGGATCGAAGAATGAGTCCATTCTATGCAAGTGAGAAATTGAGACCCAAAGTGCATATGAGTTCAATTGAGTCATAAACAAATTGTATTGAATAAAATTGAAAGCAGTATAAAAGGGGATGCATTTGTAAAATAAAGTTAAGTTTTAACATTGACATCATACGTTTGAGTTTTCACTTCAATCGGCTGGCGAGCTCAGTTAATACGTAAATCGTGCACTTAACAGTGCTCGGCGATACAGTCGGCTGGAGAGCTAAGAGAACACTCAACCATAGGGAAAATTCAGAAATCCAACATAAAATGGCGATCCTGCCAACTTGTTAGGCTTACTACACTTTTTAATAACCTACAAGGAGCGGACCAACTATACGAAATCCAAGTGAAACATATTTAAAAGCTACGTGGTGTCCAAGAATAAAATGACAACAATAGAAGACATCAACAAGATATTCAAAAAGTGGGAGGAACTGCTGAAGTATATCCCAAAACCGACAACTAAACAAGTGGACACACCAAAATACACTCCAACACCAATTACGGCTAGACCGAAACCGATAACTATCGAGGAGTACAACGCAAGACATAAAACTATAAAACCAGACAAGCATCAAATTTCGAAACAAAAAAAAAAGAGGTGGCAGAAAAAGGCAACACCAAAGAAAGTGTGCGAAGCTTCAGAGTACCATAAACATCTCAAAGGGGGAAACAAAGAGGATACTACTACAAGAACTAAAGGAAATAAAGAAAAATGGGTGGCAAAGAATCGAAGGAAGAGATCATAAACAATAACAACGCTGCAGCAGCCACAACAAGCAACCTGCCAACAACATGGACCATCATCTACATCAACTTTTGTTTAATTTTTTTTCTGGTAGTATGTAAAATAAATGCATATTACAAACAATATTTGAAAAAACATGCTATGAAAAATTTTAATAACGTATAAATTGTCAATTAGAAATTAAAAAAAAAAAAAAAAAAATTTCATGGAATTCATTATCATAAAAAACATATTAGAAAAATTAAAGAAAGCACCAAATGGAACATATAGTAAAAAATACATTAACGAAACTAACAGACAAATAAAATTATTGTGGACACAAATAATAGAGACAGCTGACTTAAAAGACTTACAAGAACAAAGAGTAAAATACAATAAATTAGTAGAAGAGATCAATAAATATTAGAAACTAAAGGAGACAAATACTGAGTTAGAAAGAATAGTAGAAGAAGAAAATATCATAGACATTGACTTAGAAAAAGACATTAAAATAAATACAATGGCGAGCTTCGATTTAGTTACTGCTACAAAAGTTTTACCTGAATTTCAAGGGGAAAGAAAAGATTTAAGTAATTTCTTAGGTTTAATCGAATTCTATAATAGCACTCTTAAAGAAGAAACACAAAAAGCGATTCTAATCCAGTTCATTTTAGCTACAAAACTTTCAGAAAAAGTCAAAAACATGATACAAATTGAAAATACACCTAGAAATCTTGAAGACCTATAGAAAGTATTAAAAAACTCATACAAATCAAATAAAACTGCATCACGATTACATAGTGATATTGCAAATTACTATCAAGGAAACCAGACAGTTTTAATCTTTGCTTCACGCATAGAAGCATTACTAGCTTCTTTAAATGAATTGCAAATCTCAGAACAAGGAGATGAGCACAGAGAAGTAATAGTAACGGCTCGCGTACACCAAATCCGTCATCGGCCGAAGTATGATTGGACGTTGTCGGCCGAACTCGGCCGATCGAACCAAACACATAGAAAGAAAAGAGAGCGCGTACACCACTGAAAACGACATCGTCCGTTGACGTACGATGACGCCCGATAATAACCGATAAGCTGGCATAATCCGAACATGTTTGGATTTTTCGTCAGTTGTCGGGTTGAATTATAAAGTTTCAAGCATTTAATAAATATGTAAATAAAGTTTTTTTTTATGGGTTGTAATTTTAAATCTTCAAAAAGATGGTGGTATTCGCCAAGTTGTTTTCTTTGCAAAAATATTTTATTAATCCATACAGAGCGACGACATCTTCGACGTTGCCGGATTAGTTGGCGGTATGAACTTTCTAAAATATAAATTTCTTCAAAATCTTCCATTGAAAACAATTATTTCACTTAAAATTTCACAAAGTCAGACTACAGACCGGCACCGTCCTAGATCGGATGCAGTGTATGCAGACGAACGTCCGAGAAAGTCGTCCGAGTAGTTCCGACCCGATGTCGGCCGATAATTCGGTTTTGGTGTACGCGAACGGTAAGACTAAATGATCAGATAGGAATGACGGCTTTTAAAAATGGTTTAGCAGAACCATACAAATCGTTAGTGATAGCCACAAAACCAACTAGGCTTTCAGAAGCAATTTAAATTGCATTAGAGATAGAACCCAACCAATCTAGAAATGTCATGCACTACAGTAGAGGTAGATTTAACAATAGAAGTAATTTTAGCAGAAGCAACAATAATTACTCATGTCATAGTAATACTTTTCAGAATGTCAACAGAAATAATTTAAACCAGCATAGGGGTCAATTTAATTACAGAGGACAGCAAAGAATGCAAGGAAATAATAAATAGGCAAAATGTTCAGGGAAACGGGTACGTCCCCGGACAACAAAACCCGGGGCTAACGTTCAGAAGAAAATAATAAGAATAACAATTTCAGAAGAACATACAAATTTTGTAAAAAAATCAAAAATTGAATTACATATAGAAGATGTGAAATTAGAACAAACATTTAATATAGTAGATAAGAATATAAATTTAAGTACAGATGGAATACTAGGTAGAGACTTTTTATTACGATATAACTGTAAGATTGATTATGAAACATGTGTACTAATAATTAAATTAGATTGCGAAGAGATGGTTTTACCAATGAATATGAATACAGGAGACATTAAAAATGAGATTACAATTCCAACAAGAACAGAGATAATTCAAAAAATCGATTTAGACGTAAAGGAAGATAGCGTAATACATGGAAAAGAAATAAAAAAGGGAGTATTTTTAGCAAATTCATTAATACCAGCAATAGGAATAAAACATGTAAAAATACTAAATACAACTGATTCAGAAGTAACCCTTAAACATATCTCATTAGGAATAGAACCAGCTTCAAGTTATGAAATAATACAAAGTAAAAATAGTTTGGTAGATGAAGATCGATTTAAGAAAATAGAAAAGGAAATAAAAGTAGATAGTTTATATGATAACGCTAAAACAGAAACACTTAATTTATGCAAGCAATTTCAAAATATATTTCACTTATAAAATGAAATACATACTAACAAAAAATAGTTTTTATGAACAGAAAATAACAACTATAGATAAAACACCAGTATACATAAAAAAGTACAGACTTCCGCATGCTAACTTGAATGAAATCAAAAACCAGGTTGAAAAGTTGATAGATGAAGATATAGTATTGAACCATCTATAAGTCCTTATAATTCACCTTTGCTAATAGTTCCAAAAAAGGACAAAGAAGGTAACAATAAATGGTTAATGGTAATTAGTAGTTGATTTTAGGCCTTTAAACAAAAAAGTAGTTGATGATAAATTCCCACTAACTCGTTTGGAGACGTATTAGATAAATTAGGAAAAGCTGATTATTTTTCAACTTTGGATATGACAAGTTCATTTCACCAAATTCCATTACATTCGAAATCCAGACCATTAACAGCATTTTCTACGGACACTGGTCACTTTCAATTCAAAAGATTACCTTTTGGATTAAAAATTTCAACAAACAGCTTTCAGAGAATGTTATCAATTGCATTTAGTGGACTGCAAGCATCTGCATTTATATACGTAGATGATATAATCGTTTTTGGATCAAATCTTAAAGAGCATAATAACAATCTAACAGAAATTTTTAAAAGGTTACGTAAATATAATTTAAAATTAATTCAAGCAAATGTAATTTTCTACGTCCAGAAGTAGTTTATCTTGGACATTTAATAACTGCAAAAGGTGTAACTACAGACCCAGATAAATACAATGTTATTAAAGAATATCCTAAGCCGGATAACGTAGATGAAGTTCGAAGATTCGTAGCTTTCTGTAACTACTATAGACGTTTCATACAAGATTTTGCAGAAATTGCAAAACCACTAAATCAATTATTAAAGAAAAATCAGATATTTAGCTGGACACAAAATTGTCAAGTAGCATTTGAAACACTTAAATCAAAGTTAATGTCACCACCCATCCTATCTTACCCAAATTTTTCAAAACCATTCATACTAACAACAGATGCATCAAACTATGCTCTAGGAGCGATAATATCTCAAGGAGAAGTAGGTAATGATAAGCCCATTGCATATGCAAGTAAAGCATTGAAGAAACACGAACTAAATAAATCAATAATAGAGAAAGAATTACTTGGTATTCATCGGGGAAGTAATAATTTTAGACCTTATCTGTATGGAAGAAGATTTATTGTTTACACAGATCACAGACCATTAGTTAGTTTATTAACACATAAGAATCCTTCATCTAAGTTGACTAGAATTAGAGTAGATTTAATGGATTACGATTTCGACATAGTTTTTAAGCAAGGAAAGATGAATACGAATGCTGATGCATTATCCAGAATAAAAATAAGTTCAGAAGAATTAAAAGAGATGATACCAAAAATAAGCATAAATGTCCTAACAAGAGCAATGAAGCTGAGAAATATAGAAACTTACTTACTTAGGTGGGCATTACAGTTCGGGGTGAACCTGGGCCTCAACCAACATCCTTCTATAACGATTTCGATCTCGGGCGAGCTCTCTCCAGTTTCGCACTCCAAGTCGGTTGAGGTCTTCATCCACTTGATTGCGCCACCTAAGACGAGGCCTTCCCCTTCCGCGATTTCCCTGCAATGTGCTTTCGAACACCCGACGAGCCGGAGCGTTTGGGTTCATCCGCTCTACATAGCCCAACCATCGTAGCCTCGCAATGCGTACTCTTCTGGCTATGCCCATGTCGCGGTACAGCTCATACAGCTCGTTGTTGTATCTTCTTATCCACACATTGTCTTCGCATACGGGACCAAAGATAATTCTGAGAATTTTTCTTTCGAAACGACCAAGGGTTTCCTCATCCGCTTTCGATAAAGTCCATGCTTCCGCACCGTAAAGCAGGACTGGGATGATCAAGGTCTTATACAAGGTCGCCTTGGTTTTTCTAGAGAGGGTTTTGTTTCTCAATTGCCTTCTTAACCCAAGGTAGCAACGGTTGGCAGGAGTTATTCTCCGTTTGATCTCCGCACTGATGCTGTTTTCCGTGTCTACAGCGGATCCTAGGTAGACGAAGTCCTGTACTACCTCGAAGTTATGTCTGTTTATTGTGACGTTTTGTCCAATTCGTTGATGTTCTGTGTCCTTGTTTGATGACAGCATATACTTCGTTTTGCCCTCATTAACCATCAAACCCATTTTTGCCGCTTCTGTTTCAATACTCGCAAAAGCACCTATGACATCACGTTTTTTTCTTCCCATTACGTCAATATCGTCTGCGTAGGCGAGTAATTGTACAGACTTTTGAAAGATTGTTCCTCTGGTATTGACGTTTGAGTTTCTTACAATCAGTTCAAGTATGATGTTGAAGAAATCGCATGACAGTTTGTCCCCTTGCCTAAAACCTTTTTCGACATCAAAGGTCTCGGTGAGTTCTTTTCCGACCTTGACGGAGCAGCGTAAATTCTCCAAAGTCATCCTGCATAGTCGTACGAGCTTTGCAGGGATGCCGAAACTAGACATGGCTCTGTACAGCTCGTCTCTGTAAATACTGTCATACGCGGCCTAAGAAATCGATAAAGAGGTGGTCAATATCGATATTATGTTCTCGGGCTTTTTCCAAGATCTGCCGTAATGTGAAAATTTGGTCTATTGTGGACTTCTCTGGTCTAAAACCACATTGATAAGGACCTATCAAGTTGTTGACGTGGGGTTTCAGACGTTCACAAATTACAGCAGACAAGATCTTATAAGCGACGTTAAGGAGGCTTTTCCCTCTGTAACTGGCGCAATTGTGAGGGTCTCCCTTCTTTAGGATCGGGCATACGATACTGAGGTTCCATTCATCGGGCATGCTTTCTTTCGACCATATCATGCAGATCAGCTGGTGCATGCTCCTTTCCAACTGATCTCCAGCTGCCTTGAAAAGTTCGGCATCAAGGCCATCTGCACCTGCAGTCTTATTTGATTTAAGTTTGCATATGGCAAGCTTAACCTCTTCTAGGTCGGGAGGACGGCATTCTTGATCATCGTCCAAGCTGAATGGGGCAATCTGCCTGACAGCGGAATTTGTGTCTTCATCGCCGTTAAGCAGTCTGCAGAAATGATCTTTCCAGATCCTCAGTAGTGACTGTGACTCTATAACTATGTTTCCCTGCTGGTCCTTACAGGCTTGAGTTTGGGGTTTGCCACCCTGGCAGGATCTTTTTACCTTTTGGTAAGACTTCCGAATCTCGTTCCTGTCATGGCACCTCTCTATTTCCTCAATCGAGCGCTTCTCATGCTGCTTCTTTTTTTTTTGAGAAGTCGGTGTTCTTCCCTTCTTTTCTCCTTGTAGATCTCGTTATACTGATCGTAAACAGCCCTTGTTCGTTTTTGCTTCAGCATTTGCCGTGCTTTTTGTTTGGCTGCATTAGCCTGCCTGCGTTCTTCATTGAACCATGGGTTTCATTTTGGTGGCCGAGTGAAACCCAGAATCTCAGAGGCAGCGGTTCTGATGGCTTCTTGGCATTGCTGCCATTGGTCTTCAATGCTTAATGCTGGCGGCATGGTATTCAAGGATCATTGAAGGGACACTCGATTGGAAAAGGCACTGGCAATCTCTTGCGATTGTAGCTTTCCGACGTCATATCTCTTCACAGCGTTAGTTCGCGCTGGTCGTGAACAAGATATCCTCATTCGTACCTTGGCTACAACAAGGTAGTGGTCCGAGTCAAAGTTGGCCCCTCGGAAAGTTCGGACATCTAGCACACTGGAAGAGTGCCTTGCGTCGATCGCAACATGGTCAATTTGGTTGACGGTTAATTGATCTGGGGATCGCCATGTACCTTTATGAATTTTGAATTGCGGGAAGCGTGTACTACTTCCAACAAGATTCAGCCCCGCAGCAAAATCGATTAGCCTCAGTCTGTTTTTGGAGGTTTTGTCATGGAGGCTATGCTTACCGATTGTATTTCCAAAGATGTCCTCCTTCCCTAGCTTTGCGTTAAAATCGCCAAGAACGATTTTCACGTCGTGTCTAGGGCACTGCTCATACGTTTCTTCGAGGAGCTCGTAGAAACAGTCTTTGGAATCGTCGTCTTTCTCTTCTGTGGGGGCGTGGGCACATATAAGGCTAATGTTGGCGAATTTAGCCCTGATGCGGATGGTCATTATAGGCTCATTGACTGGATTTTGGCTGATCACCTTATCCCTGAGTCTTCCTCTAACGACAAATCCGCACCCAAATAAGCGTTGTTTCTTTTGTCTGTAGCAGTCGCCATAGTAGATGTCACAGTTTTTCATCTTCTTTATACCCGGTCCACTCCATCGCGCACTTCTTGGATGGCGGTTATGTCTGCTTCGCAGCAGTCCAGGGTGTCCGCTAATTCTCCAGCTGCACGTAGTCCGTTAAGAGATCTTACGTTCCACGTGCAGATCCGGAGGTCATTGCCCTTTTTTCGTTTGCTTGGGTCGTCAACTTTGAAATCATTATCGTTATCCGAGGCTTTTGGTTGTTTCGGAACCATATTTTTTTCCGTGGTTGGGTAGTTAACCCTACGCACAACCCCCAACCTGGAGGGTCAGGTCCTTTTGGATCCCTTCGGACACAAAGGGCTGGAATATCCAGTGTCAGTACCCTGCTGCAGGGGTGTGAGTGCTGCCGTTGGCTCACCAGGAGCTCATCCGCCACCATCTCTACTTCAATACCCTGTCCTGGTATTGAAAGACCCCGAAAGACCTTTAAACCAAATATGTTGGAGTAGCTCCTTCAGGGGTTTCTGCTTTTATGGCTGCTGAAGTCCACCGTTGATTCTGTCCTTCGAATTCATCCGCTGGAACATTTACACGAAAGCTCTCGTAGACCACTGAGATTCGTGCAGTCAGTCATAGTTCGCAGAGCAATTATAGTGTTGACCGATCATATAGAAAACACTAGTGAAAAAGAAGAAAATCCGGAAACTATGCCACCAGTGGAGACTGATCACCTTCACATATGGGAATGCATATCAATATCAGACACTAGGAACTTAAAGAAGTTGCAACTAGAGAATATAAAGAATTTAATGGGTACCCAAAAAGAAAGAATATATGCAGTCAAAGATAAAATACATGTTGGATACAGTGTGTCATCGAGCCGCTGTACAACCAATCCCAAGTCACCCTATGGTTTCCTTACCAAAAGTTTAGCTCGATTTTGTAATAACCTTTTAGCTCAATTACAACACGAACTTTGCATCTCTTTCGACAGAAAGAGATGACTAAGTTGAAATTTGAAATAAGAAAAAACGATCCATGCGGAAAAAAGAACAGATTTTGAGAGGTTAATTTGCGCTGTATAAGTAGTTAAAGGAAAAATTGTAAAATTGTAATTTGAAGATAGTCGCTAGTCAGAAGTTGAAGTTAATTGGTAAAGAAAAATATAAAACATACTTTGCACGTTTAAAGTAACTTATTTTCTTATAAAATAGATTATTACTCAAGGAAATTGCTTAAAGAAATCGTTGTAAAGAGAAGTTGAATCAAATACGAATTTGTAAGTTAGCGACTATATATGTAAATTAATTTAACGAATACTTGCAATCAGAATAATTTTATTGAAACTTAAAATACTAATATAAAAATTTACAAGAGACTGATTCGCTTGGTGTTCTGACTAAAACTGATGAGATCATTCCTCTCCACCGCTGTTGTGCGTTCTCGTTCTTCTAAGGGGTTGGTTTGTTTAAGATAGTGAATATGATAATAATTAGTCCTTCCTGGAATTGGTCGAACCTAATGTGCCAGATGTCGTTTCTCTTATTGTTGGTTTAGGATATCGTAAAACTGTTTCTCGGTTTTACGATCGGTTTTATGGTAGGTCTGCATCCCTTAGATTTGCGTTGCCTGGATGCTATTTATGGAACGTGGGAACTAGAATGTTAACTCCCCCTTTTCTTTAAAAAGCGCGCCCCGCAGCTTCACTTTGCCGTACAAGCATTTCTATTCTGTCGGCTCTCTGGTTAAGATGTTGTTCTGGAGTAAGCTTAGGAGTTCTTCTTCTGTAAAGAATAACTAGAAATGTTGTAGCGAGGACCGTGAATGAGACAAGTCCAAAAGCAGAGATAAAAGGGCTTTTAGTTGCTTCAATCTGTAAAGATTCTAATAAGTTTATATTATCAAACTTTAGTTGCTCGTCAAGTGATTCGATATATTGGCCAATTTCATATTTGTCAACTGTGTAGGTCTACAGGTAATTCTGGATCAGGCGTGTAGGATTCTCGTATGATATTCCATCAATAACAGTGTTATTTTCAAAATTCACTAGGTAGACACCCTTTAAAGTTTCGTTGTCCACGGTGTGTTCGCCGGATAGGAGAATGGTTCCATCTTTAATTAATTCTAAGTCTATAATCTTTTCCTTAATTTTATTACATACTGTTTTTCGGTTGTTTAGTAGTTCTGATAGACATGTTTTATTTTGATTTGTTTCGCAGAACGTATACTTTAACTCATGTTTGTAATTTTGTACATTCGTGAATGTTTTGTTACATTTGGCAATTTCTTTACTTAAAATTAGTTTCCCATCTTTCTGGCTTATGGCCCTACTTTCGTATATCTTACAATTTTTGTGAATGATGGGGTATTTAATATAAATTATAATAATTCCATTTTTTTGTAAGATTTTAAATTTAGAAACATCGATTAAGTCACTAATAGTAAAAGTTTTAATTAATTCATTTTTTACAATTTTGTTTCTATCATCTATATTCAAGATAGCTGGATTCAAAATATTTAACTTAGCTAGAGTGAGTGTGTTCATCAAATTTTGAAGCTCAAAGATAATTAATTTACATTTTGCGGAAATAAGCTCACTTTTAATTGTATGTTTTACAGATTGTATTGCTTCGAACAGTTTAGAATTGGTTACAAATTGTTTATTGTTGTTTATGATAAGATCGTTAATTTTATTCTCTCCCATAATCTCATCATCATGGTCTGGGGTACCAGCTATCCATTTCCATATAGTTCCTATTGTTTGAATTGCTCGTTTAGAGCGAGAAACCATAAGTTGGTCTAAAAGCGTTTGTATAATATTGAAATCGCTGTTATGTGTGTTATCTTTCGGTGAGTCAGCATAGATTGTACTATCGTAATGTTGTTCCAATGATTCTTTGGTTCTGTCAAGAAAATCTTGAAAATAAGTCAAGTTAGTCACGTGGAAGATGTTTGAAGTATTTTGATATAGAAGTGCGTCACCAGTTTCGACTAGCACATAATTGTCTCGAGTGTAATCGATGATTTCTGCTCTGGTTGATAGCATGAATGTTAAGAGAAGTGTGATGACGTCCATTGTCTGGAATTAAAATTTAAGATTATCTTTGTGGACAATCTTACCATTTTTAAGTTTAACTTTATTCCCCAAATCTTCGGATACTTTCCGGGGTTTATACTTGGGTTGCAATTTGCCCCAGTGGGCACCTGTAGTCTTTTGATACACTGTATCATCGGGTTTGACTTCCTTAGATTTTCTTTTTTTATTATGGACCTCAAGCATTTTATCTTGGACCATTGTTAATTTTAATGGAAGATCGGAGTGATTTATTTTATTAAACAAAACTTCTACGGGTTTCCTTTCAGTGGAAGAATGAATAGTTTTATTATATTCTTTAGCTGCTCTGATGAATACTTCAACTACATCTAATAATTTATACTCCTCTTTAACGCATCTGGCTATCTCCTGAAGGCAGTGACGAAGCGTCCATATATTGAGTGGAATGAGTGCTTCCGTTAACGAATTTAAAAAAATCTTAGGTAGCCTGCAAAATTTAAATTCAAAATTCCAAAACTTATTCATTTTTCCATTATATTTTTGATATTATATTATACCAGTCTGTTCTTATCCCATATATCTCGTTAAATAAATGCCAACATCATTCTGAGGACATTATAATATTATACCAAAATAACTACATAAAAGAAGTCATGGTCTGTCTGCTAATTACATACAACTTAAAATACCCCCACAGCAAACCAACAGAGAATGCTCAACATCTTTGCATTATTTTTACGAATGTACGAAGTGACTAAAATGCGTAACACATATGCATTCTCTTTAATTGTCTTCTTTTCTTAGCTCAATCTCAAAATACCCACCCCAACAGAAAGTACACAACATCACTCATAAATGTTGATAAGCGAAAATGCTTTGCAAAAAATACTCATAAAGCGCCATGGCTAGGCATTCCATTATTTTGCTTTATTAACTCAGATCTCAACCCAAAGTGGAACACATTTTTTTAGGCTTCTTGCCTTTGGACCAACGTGTGAAGAATGAGTTGAGTGAATGCATTACGAAAATGCCATGACATAAAACAGGAGATAGAGAGAAAACAAAGATGTATATGAGTTGTTTCTTGTTCTTAACAGTTCACTGTTAATGAGTTTGATTTCATGAAAAAAAGGGGTAGGTAGTACTCATTTTATTGACTAGGTCAGTTTTTTAACTATCAGAAAACAAAGAGTGCATTGGTTTTAAAGTTTGTGGTTTTTAAACTATTTTCGTGGCTGTGGGTGACTTATAAAGATTTAAACTATTATTTCCTGATTTAATATGAATGCGTGTAATTGTGTAATAGAAAGTTTTTTTCCATAAACCATTCTCGGCTAGGTCGTTCGAAGAAAAAAAAAATAATAATAGATGTTGGCAGACCGAAACCATCCTTAAATATAAACACCGTTACAAAGCGTTGTACTTCACATTTTTCAATACAAACTTGTGAAAGTTTTCCGTGGCTAACAGGATGTACGAAAACAAAAAGAAAATATTGTTGGCCTTGCCTTACTAGCAATGAAAAATGTTTGGAAAAGTGGTGGATTTACTGACATGAACAATTTTTCGAAAGCCGCCAAAAGGCTTGGAAAAGAGTGTGGGTCTCATTTGAGTCTCAAATTTTTGGTTTTATTTTGAGTGCTTCCGCAAACGAAAATGTCACGCTTCGTGCCTGCCTGAAGGGTACTATGAGCTCGTTCCACTTGACCATTAGTCGTACTGTGGTTAGCTGGGGTATAGTATACAGTGATATCAGACCTTTGCATTAGTGATACGAAAGAAGCCGAGGTAAATGTGGGATCTTGGTCGCATACTAAGTTTTTACAAACAGGAAATGCTTGCAGTAGCTCAAGAACTTTGTTTTGCATTTCTTGGCGATTTTCTAGAATTTAAATAACTAAGAATTTAGAATAAGCATCGATGCATGTAAGAATCTTTACTTTTTCTGCAAACATTACATCAATATGAACGCTATCCCCCTCTTTTACAGGAATTGGTGCCTCACCAATTGGTTGCTTATTAGGATGCCTGTCGTATTTATTTACGTTGCATACCTCGCAGTTTCTTGCAAATTGTTGGAATTCGTCTGACATTCCAGGCCAATAATATTTATCAATAACTTGATTAAGGTTTTCCCTGAAGTTTCTGTGCGCACGGGTATGCGTTTGTGCTACTATTGATACCTGGTCATCTTTATTAGAAATATCGTGGGCAAAATACTTTGCCTGAATGAATTTATTCGTGAAATGTTCTTTCAAAATGTTTTTAATATTGTAACGTGCGCTTAGTTCGCAAAATAAAACTTCACTTTTATTTATTTCTACTTTATTCAGTATCTATACTTTATTCGAACTCAACTCGACTATTGGACTATCACTGGTTAACAACATTTCACTCTTAACTTTATCACTCTATAATTAAAACTGACTGCTCGTTGCGTCAGCGGTCCTATTTATATAGAACAACACTCATCTAGAGCGTTCCAGTTTCTTCTCCATGGTTTCCACATTTGCTGTCAAAAATCTCTACACTCACACACACTGGCTTACAAGCAATGCCTGTCATTTTATACCATTCCATTATAGTGTTGCCAGTTGTGTTTTAGGTTGAACGTTTTCGATTAGGAAATTGGTATAAATGTTGGGTGTTCATTACACTGCCCCCTCCTTAAGATTGTTCGTCCCGAATAATTCCATCTGCAGCCTCGCCACTATATCGATGCAGCCGGTCACAATGAACTACTTTTAACTTGCCTCTTAATCCTCTTTGGATGCGGTAAACCACGTCGTTAATCCTCGTGACAACAGTATAAGGACCTTCCCAGTTCTGCTGAAGTTTCGGTGACAATCCCTTTTGACGATGAGGATTATAAAGCCACACACGATCTCCTGCTTGGAATCCTGCCGTTGTCGCTTTTGTGTCGTACCGTGTCTTCATCCGGTCGCTGTAGGTTTTCATCCGTTCCCTTGTTCTTTTATGGATGTCAGCGAGTCTCTCCTTGAGGTCATCCACATACTCGTTCGTGTCCTGTGGCTCCTCTGTGGGGCATCCAAATTTAAGTTCGCTGGGCAGCCGCATGGTTTTCCCGAACAGGATGTCAGATGGTGTTTGTCCTGTCGAGCTATGTACTGCACTTCTATAGGCCATCAGGAATAGCGGTACGTGCCTATCCCAGTCTCTTTGGTAGTCGCCTACGACCTTGGTGAGGTGTTCTTTCAAGGTCCGGTTGAATCTTTCAACCATCCCATCAGATTGTGGATGAAGCGGTGTGGTTCTGGTCTTCTTGATGCCAAGTAGTCCGCACACTCCTTGGAAGATGTTTGACTCGAAGTTCCTCCCTTGGTCGGAATGGAGTTCCATAGGTACGCCAAACCTACTTACCCAGTTAAACACAATCTGGTCGACTACCGTTTTGGCTTCTTGATTTGGGATGGCATACGCCTCAGGCCATTTGCTAAAATAGTCCATTACAGCCAGAATGTACTTGTTTCCAGCGTTGGTCTCTGGAAAAGGCCCAGCCACATCTACTGCAATCCTCTCAAAAGGCGATCCAACGTTGTACTGATGCATCTTACCTTGAATCTTCCTACCAGGTCCTTTGGTTGCAGCACACTTGTCACATGTTCGGCACCACTTCTCCACGTCGTCTCTAGCATGTAACCAGTAGAACCGATGTCGCACCTTCTCCAGTGTTTTGTTAACTCCCAGGTGACCTCCAGAAGGTCCGTCGTGCATCTCCCGAAGAACTTCACTGACTTTCGATTGCGGTACGATCAGCTGCATCACATATGATTTACCGTCAACGGACTCCCATCTTCGCCTGAGGACACCTTCTTGCACATATAGTGAGTCCCACTGTGCCCAATAGGCTTTGAGAACTGGACTCCGGTCAGAAATGTCTCCCCATTCAGGTTTCTCTTCATTTTCTTTCCATGCGAGAATGGGTTCGATATCTGGATCCTCCTGTTGAGCGGTCCTCACTTCCTCATTGCTCCATCCGCATATGGGGTCAGCTCTTAGTCGCTGAGCGGTAATATTTTCTTTGTTTTCTTGTCGCCTACAATGCTTGCAATCCTCTTTGCAAGGTCTTCGGGACAATGCGTCGGCGTTGGAGTGCAGCTTTCCTCTGCGGTGTTGAATCTGGTAGTCATAAGTCTGCAGTCTTTCTATCCACCTTGCGACTTGACCTTCTGGATTTTTAAAGTTCAACAGCCAGTTCAGAGCACCATGGTCTGTCCGCAGAAGGAATTTCTGTCCATAGATGTACTTATGGAAGTGCTTTGTTGCCAAGATAAGAGCCAGCAGTTCCCTTCTGGTCACGCAGTAGTTTCTTTCAGGCTTCGAGAGGACCTTACTATAATATGCCACCACTTTCTCTTCGCCATCATGCACTTGGGATAGTACCGCCCCGATTCCAACGTTGCTTGCATCTGCGTCGATGATGAATGTTTTGCCAGGTGTTGGATGTGCCAGCACTGGAGCGTTACAGAGGCGGTATTTGAGTTCCTGAAAAGATTTTTCACACTCACCTGACCATTTGAACTGCTTCCCTTTTTCGGTGAGCTGATGCAAACTCTTTGCAACTCCAGCAAAGTTCTTAACGAAACGTCGGTAATATGTGGCAAGACCAAGAAAGCTTCGGAGTTGATGTTTGTCCTGTGGTGTTGGCCAATTTTTGACGGAGTCAACTTTTTCAGGATCAGTCTTCACTCCTTGGGAAGAGATGATGTGTCCCAAATACTTAACTTCGGTTTTGAAAAGTGCACATTTTTCTGGATTCAGTTTAAGGTTAGCCTCTCGAAGTCTCTGAAACACGGCTTTTAGATTCTTGCAATGTTGGTCAAATGTTTTCCCGTAAACAATGACATCGTCCAAGTAGACAAGGCACGCTTTCCACGTCAGTCCTTGAAGAACGCACTCCATCAAACGCTCGAATGTTGCCGGAGCGTTGCATAGCCCAAACGGCATAACTTTAAACTGCCAGAGCCCATTACCTGTAGAAAACGTCGTCTTTTCCCGATCATCAGGGTGGATGTCAACTTGCCAATATCCACTCTTCAAGTCCAGCGTCGAAAACCACTGGGCTCCCTCCATGGCATCCAGGGTATCACTGATTCTCGGCAGAGGATAGCTGTCCTTCTTAGTCACATCGTTCAGCCTTCGGTAGTCCACACAAAAACGAGTGCTTCCGTCTTTCTTTTTCACTAGAACCACTGGTGACGCCCAAGGACTTTTGGAATTTTCGATAAGACCGTCCTTCTTCATTGTTGTTATCACTTCCTCAACCTCACCTTGTTTGGCCAGTGGAAGGCGTCTTGCGGGCTGACGAATCGGTCTTGCATCTCCTGTGTTGATGCGATGCTGCACCAACTGTGTCCTACCATATTGCCCTTTTGCCGATGCGAAGATGTCAGTGTACTCTTGTAGGAGATTTTCAGCCATCCTTGTTTGTTGGTGATCAAGGTTGGATGAATACAGTATTTTAGCTCTGATGGTTTTGAGCTCCCCCGCAGTTAAAGTTTTTCTCGGGGCTTCGTCTGTGATCTTCGTAATTGCTGCAACCGATTCGCAACGTCCAACGACTTCTCCTTTCTTCAACCTTACATCGTACGGTCTGGTGTTTAGTAATCGTACGGGGACCATTTTGTTTTTCGGTGCTACTAGTGTTTTCCCAATGATGACGCTTTGGGAGGAACACTCTGGGTCTGGTTCCACCATTAGGTATTGAAGGCTTTCAAACTCACCTTCCAGTTTTGTCCAAACGAACACTTCAGAAGAAGCAGGCAGAATCAGATCTTCCGTGATGACAGTCCTCAGTGTCGACGTACTTTTGTTCGAATAGGTCATTGGAAGTTCCTTATTTTGGTACTTCAAAACCTGATTACCGATGTCCAAAATAACTCCGTGCTGTTTCATAAAGTCGATTCCAATGATGCACTCGTCACATATATCTGCCACCAGGAATTGATGAATAAACACTAGATCGGCCAGTCGGATCTTAAGACACACTTCTCCATATACTCTTGCTGCTTCTCCCGTTGCGGTTCTTAGACGGTAGCTATTGGTGTTATGAAGCCACGTCGTCTTTACCAGGTCTCGACGTACTATGGAGGCTGTGGCACCGGTGTCGATGGTAGCCACATGTTTGTTCCCGTTAATAGTAGTTTCCACAGTCAGACTTTTGTTGTCTCGTTTGGTCTGAGAGACCTGGATGGTGGTTCTGGGGCCATCGATACGAGAAACCAGCCTCTGCCCCTCGAAGTTGGTTCTTAAATGATGGGAAACGGGCTGATACGTAACGCTGGTGTTGTTGTTACCTTGTTCTGGGTTGGATCTCTTGCTTCCACAATGTTGACAACCGGCTTTATTTGGTGGTAGTCGGTATTGACGCTGTAAGTGCCCGGTCTTGTTGCAGTTCCAACATCTTGCTAGTCCGCTCCGCTGGTTCTTTTGTATTTCAGCTCTTTGACACGAGTACTCTTCGACTATGGCTTCTCTAAGTCGATGTACTCCATGAGAAGCTTGTTCTGCTGCTTCAATTGTCAATGCGAATGCTAAAGTTTCAGAAAGAGTACGTGTTCTAGCAGTTCGCACAGACCTCTGAAGATTTATATCCGAAATGGCACGGACGAAGGACTCAACAGCAAGCTGGTTGATGATTTCTTCTCCAGCATCCGGGTATGCCAGGTGAACCAGTCTTTCGACGTCTGCTTTTAGCTGCTGTAGACTTTCACCCCTTTTCTGGACTCTGTTATTGAGTTGGACTCGGAAGACTTCTTTCAAGTGGCTATCGCCAAAGCGTTTATCTATAGCTGCCACGAGAGAACTGAAATCGCCGCTCTTACCAGCTGGAACTGTTTGAAGTAATTCAGCTGCTGGTCCTCTAAGAGCAAGAGTCAGTGCAATGTACTTGTCTTCGTCATCCCAGCCATTTGTTGTCGCGGCTGCCTCAAATTGTCTCTTGTAAACTGGCCAAGACGACTGTCCATCAAATGTTGGTGGTTTCATCTCCTTTTTCCTTGCAAACTCTCCAGCAGACTCTCGAACTTTGATTTTCCGGATCTGGTCCAATTCCTTGGTCAGAACAGAGAACTGTTTATCACATCGGGTTTCTACGATTTCGAAACGATTCTCTACAACAGAAAGCTGTTTTTCCACACCTTCAACGCGTTCGTCTAGGGCACATACATTTTTCTCAATGTTACCCAATTTACCTTCTAGAATGTTTTTCTGACCTTCCAAAACATTCTGTTGCGCCTCAAGTCTTTCGAGAATATTCTGTTGTTCCTTCTTTTGCTCGTTTCGTTGCTCTTCAATCAGCTTCTTTTGTTCGTTTCGTTGTGCTTCCAGTTGTTCGAGAACATTCTGCTGTTCCTTCTTTTGCTCGTTTCGCTGTTCTAACAAAAGTTTCATCATACTAGAAAAATCTACACTTTCACTTACTTCCTCTTCTTCCACTTCTATTTCAAAAACAAAAGTGTTTACGTCTTCCCCTTGCTGTTCCAAATAGTTACGCAAGCGCAGGACGAGCTCATTTTTCGATCCCGCTCTAGAAAGATTTCGCTTACCTAACACACTTTTAAGCTCAATGCAGTTGAGCTCTCCTAACAACTTACCCATTTTCACTGTATATAATTATTATTTTTCTTTTTACTTTTTTTTACACTTTATTAGTCAAATAAGTTTTATTTCCACTTCTGACACCAATGTAACGTGCGCTTAGTTCGCAAAATAAAACTTCACTTTTATTTATTTCTACTTTATTCAGTATCTATACTTTATTCGAACTCAACTCGACTATTGGACTATCACTGGTTAACAACATTTCACTCTTAACTTTATCACTCTATAATTAAAACTGACTGCTCGTTGCGTCAGCGGTCCTATTTATATAGAACAACACTCATCTAGAGCGTTCCAGTTTCTTCTCCATGGTTTCCACATTTGCTGTCAAAAATCTCTACACTCACACACACTGGCTTACAAGCAATGCCTGTCATTTTATACCATTCCATTATAGTGTTGCCAGTTGTGTTTTAGGTTGAACGTTTTCGATTAGGAAATTGGTATAAATGTTGGGTGTTCATTACAATATCATAGATTGTTTCGGGTGTAGCAAACAAGGCTACTAAATCTTCTTTTACAAATTCCTTCAATAAAGGTATCAGGTCGGAAGGATCGTTATATGTAATGATATGTCTATCTTTAATGGGGAAGGGTTTAGTATGTTCGTGAATAGTTTCTATCCCTTTCTCTATTATTATCTGTAGGTTAAATTGATTCAAAGGTCTATCAATCAATTCAATTAGATAGTCATCACTACTTTCCGCTGAGTGTTGAGTGGCTTCAGAAGAACTGTCCGAAATCTGGTTTAAATTTTGTCTAGATAGGGCATCAGCCACTACTTTTGTAGTTCCAGGTTTATAGACCATTTTCGGTGCATGTTCTTCAATAAGAGCGTGCCAGCGTTTCATCTTAATATTAGGGTTTCTAGGTGAAACTGCAAATGTCAAAGGCTGGTGATCCTTATGGATCTCTAAATAAGTAACTCCATACAGATAATTACGTAAGTTTTTTAGAGCGAAAACTATGGCATAGAGTTCTTTCTCGTTTGCCGCAAAGTTTCTCTCAGTTTTTCCTAATGTTTTGGATATAAAAGTTATGGGTTTTCCATCTTGTGATAAGACTGCTCCGATTGCATCGTCTGAGGCATCGGTAGTGAGGACAAATTTTTTTGAAAAATCGGGCTGGTTAAGTTCGGTTTCAGTTATTAGGTGGTCTTTAAGTACATTAAAAGCTTGCAAAGCTTCCGCATCTAACTTAATGTTCGTCTTCTTTGCCATGTATGTAGACACTTGCCCACTATCACTTTGAAGGTATTTGGTCAATGGTTTAGCTATGCTTGCATAGTTCTTAATAAACTTACGGTAGTAACCAATCATACCTAAGAAACTTCTGAGTTGACGAAGAGTTGTTGGCTCAGGGTATTCTTTGATTGTTGCTACCTTGTTCGGGTTGGTTTTTATAACGTTATGCCCGACGACATAACCCAAGAATTCTACCTTTTCTTGGTATAGCATTGACTTTTCAATAGAAATTTTCATATTCGCTGTTTTAAGAACACGGATTATGGTATCCAAATGTTCTGTATGCTCTTGGATACTGTGTGAATACACAATGATATCGTCTATATAGACGTGACATATTTTGCCAATATATGGTCTTAAAATATTATCCATTGCTCTTTGAAAGATTGATGGAGCATTTTTCAATCCGAAAGGCAATCGTACGAATTCGTACTTCCCATTATTAACACAAAAACTAGTTTTTTCTATGTCGGATTCCTTCATCATTATCTGATGGAACCCTGATTCTAAATCCAGCGTGGAAAAATACTTAGCTTTTCCAAGGTTGGATAAAATTACGTTGGTATCCGGTATTGGATACTTGTCTGATATTGTATTTTCGTTCAATTTCTTGTAATCAATGACTATGATTAATAATATGATTAATCATCATACTTATTTCTTCGTCAAAATAGATTTTATCTATTTTGTTCCCATATTTAAGGGTATTATTTTCTAAATTAATCTCCGCATTTATTGAGCTGAGCAAATTTGCTCCTATTAAAATTTCGTACTCCAAGTTTGGGAGAACGTAAAAACGTGTTTCTCTATCGAAAATAAATGCTTTATGGCAAATTTTTATTATTGTTTTCCCATTTACAGTGCAAGCTCGTTTAAATATTGCTAACGAAATGGGATTGCTTAAAATGTTCGGTTGACAGTAGTTACTACTGGCACCAGTATCTATTAAAATCTTTATATTTCTACCATTTACTCTTCGCCTTAAAAAATCACTACCTTCGTTGAGGTTATTGATCCTCTCATTTTTTTGTGGAGGTGGTTGAATAGAGTGATTTGCACTCGGTTCTCTTTCTCGTTTAAAGATTGGACGCGTATTATTGTTGTATGTGTTATATTGAGGTTTTTGCCAAAGGGAGTTAATACCATGCTTATTATAATTATAAGGGTTATTTGCACGGAATGGGTTGGTATTACTTGTCTGCTGATGTATTTCTTTAAATCTATTCAGCTCTTGAGAACTAATAGGTTTGTTAGCAGAGCTACCAAGAACCATTGGTTCAAAACGCTGTGGTAATTGTCTACAATCATTTCTGTATTGGTGCTGTGGAACTTGTGCGTGGTTATTCCGTGTAGGAAAACGAAGAATGTTTGAATCTTTCTTATTTTCCCCTTTATAAGATGTAAATTGAAGCGCGAAATTTGCTCTTGTGTTATTGCTTTCTAATTCCTGTGCCTTGGCAAGAGCGTTTGGTAAATCTTGTGGATTTAGTGAAAATAAAATATTAGATAACTGACCATTTAGACCAGTAATAAATACTCGCAAGGCGTTTCGTCGGTGTATATTATTAAGTTCTAGCGTGACCGGTGAATTGGAACCATGTGTCATAATTGTCTTATTGGTCAAGAGAGTTAATTTCTGATTAACAGAGTAATAGTAGTCTATTAAAGACATTGAACCTTGCCTTAGAATACTCAGCTCCTGTTCTATTATATGAACTGGTCTTTTGTCCGCGTAGGCAAAATCTAATCGCGAAATTATGGCATCGAAATTCAACACTGTGCCATGATTAGTTAAAATATCATTCGCGTGTTGCGTGATCTTGTTACGGAAAATTGTTAGTGCCGCGAAATATTTCTTACTACCCACGTCGTATAATGATATGGAGTTGTGAGCAGCTTCTCGCCAACTCACGTATGAGGTCTGACTTCCAGAAAATTCTGGCAAAGATTTTATAACGTCCAAAGGTTCATTACATGTAATCGTCGGATCTATTTTTTGTGTTGTATAATCCGTAATGGAACTAGTAATCCCCATTGATGAGATGAGGTTCTGTAATTTTTGTATCTCATTTTTGTGTATACCTTCTTTTTCTTTCATAACGCTGTGAATTGCTTCATTATTGCGCTTTATGGCTGTTGCTATAAGTTCGTCAATTGTTTGCTCAGTTAAAGCAGGAGCAAAGGCCATTTCTAGATTGATATTTTTTAAGGAGTCTAAGTGGTAGCTCTCACCGCTATCTGATTTTTTTTGGTTATGTCTATGTTTTTTCCACATATACTTCTTATTACAATCACTATTCTTATCAAATAGTTTTATATAATTTCTTAAAATACGTTCTTACTAAAATAAACTTTATTTTCCTTTTGTGACAGGATACTTTCTGGATTTCAAAGCTTCGTTTTTTTCCTCAGGATACTGGTCTTTGGTAAAGTACGACTTTTACTTTTTGTTACTGCTACTTTCCCTTGTCTGTGCAAGGTACTTTGGCTGGTTATTTTTTTTTGGCACAGGATATCACACACTGATTTTACTTTTTATTTTTAAATCGTTTAGCGCGTGAGGATCCCGGTTGAGCCCCCAATTAATTTAACGAATACTTGCAATCAGAATAATTTTATTGAAACTTAAAATACTAATATAAAAATTTACAAGATGAGATCATTCCTCTCCTCCGCTGTTGTGCGTTCTCGTTCTTCTTAGGGGTTGGTTTGTTTAAGATAGTGAATATGATAATAATTAGTCCTTCCTGGAATTGGTCGAACCTAATGTGCCAGATGTCGTTTCTCTTATTGTTGGTTTAGGATATCGTAAAACTGTTTCTCGGTTTTACGATCGGTTTTATGGTAGGTCTGCATCCCTTAGATTTGCGTTGCCTGGATGCTATTTATGGAACGTGGGAACTAGAATGTTAACTTGTATGTATTTCTAAAATCTAACTAAGGTATTTTTGTTCCTACAGAATAAAATCAAGGTTTTTATCATTATATATCTAAAGTTGAGATTCTCTGAGCAACAAAATTTTATTAAATTCGAGTGTTTTCCAAGAGTATCAGGAATATGTCTTACAAAGAAGTTCGCCATTGCACCAGACCAGATGACGATTTTATGGTTTCGTGTGACAAGTGCAAGAGATGGTGGCACTATGATTGTCATAGTTTTGATGCCGAACAGTATGACACTGTGACTCCGTGGTTTTGTGAAGAACCTGATTGCATTTTTCAAGATGTTGAAGTGCAGGCGAACCCCACAGTTAATTTAATGGCTTCGGCTGATCAAGTCGAACCAAATGTCGATTTAATTATTGAGGCTGCTGCTGTTGCGCAAGCTGCTGTTGCACAAAGGGATAAAGAGTTGTTGGAGTTGCGAGCGGAACTTGCCGAGACAAAGTTAAGGCTGTCAAGAGTCCCTACCACTAGACCAACGTCACCTTTATCCTACCATAAAGTTCCAAAACCTGCATTAAGTGTTAGTAATGCAAAGATGGAAGTAATCAAAACCATTCAGGCTAATCACAAAGCGCTTTTGAGCAGTACGCGGTCACAGCAGTTTGCACAACGTCCAAACCAGTCGACACCTTTTCGAAACATGGATTCAGGGGTGCGTAATAGTTCGTGTAGCGATCAAGATATGGCAACTCTCCTCACAATTCTTAATCGCAACAACGTCCAAGAGTTACCACAGTTTTCGGGCGAGAATAAGAGGGAGTGGCCTTACTTTGAGGAGGTATACAAATCAACCACGTTGGAAGGGAAATTCAGCGCTAAAGAAAACGTCACACGTTTGCGTAAGGCTTTAAAAGGTGAAGCATACCAGATGGTTAGCGATCGATTGAGGTACTCTGCCGACGCTGACGCAATAATGGATTTGTTGCGATTTGAAATCCATGAATAGGGAAGAGGATCTTTCAAACGGGTATGTCATTACCAATTTAGCTTCCAGGTTAGGAGGAGGTCTCTACCAAGAATGGCAGAGAAAGAAATTAAGTTTTTCCAAAGTTAACTTACAACAGTTTGCCGAGTTTCTAACAGAAAAGGTTATTGACCTACCACCTGATCTAATGAGAATTGGACCGGACCAGAAGAAGCTGTCGTCAGCTGGTGCTATCAAGTCGTCTCACGTTCTCTTACATCAACCACTTTCAGAGTGCAGGAAAGATTTGTGCTGTAAGTGCAATAAAAAACAACATGCTTTAGTTCAATGCGAGGAGTTTTTGGCGTTAACACCCAGTCAACGACAATCATTTGCGAAGGAAAGGTCGATCTGTTTTTCATGTTTGGATGCAGCGAGACATCAGTGGAAATCGTGTGCTAAGGGGCGATCATGTGGTTTTGAAGGTTGTGGCAAACGTCATCATCCGCTTTTACACACACCAACCAATAGTAGCGGTTCGGATTTGCGTTCAGCGGCAGTGCCTTTCGTGCCACACACCCATATCCAGTCTTCGCATATTGGGGCCGATATTTCCATCTTGTTTAAGATAGTCCCGATCCGTATCTATGGCAGCGGCGATTTGTTTGTTGATACTTACGCCTTTTTAGATGACGGGTCGTCGTTGTCGATGATTGACGAAGAGTTGTTCCACGAGCTTGGGTTGTATGGAGAATCGGAGAGACTTACGTTGCAATGGACGAAGGGCGTGTCGCGTGTGGAGGACTGCAAGAGAACAGCATTTTCGGTGTCTAGCGTTGCAAGTCGGAAGAGGTATGCTTTGCAAAATGTATACACGGTCAAGAATCTGGGTCTGGTCAGTCAGTCTCTCGATGTCAAACGTTTGAAAGGTTTATAACCACATCTTCGAGGTTTGCCACTGGATGATTTGGTGGATGCTCGGCCAAAGATCTTGCTGGGGCTGGATCAAGCCAAATTTCTTTTAGGCCATGGCCAACGGCATGGTAAAGATGAAGAGCCCTACGCGTTAAAAACCTTATTGGGCTGGATCGTGTATGGCAGATCAGCGCCTTCAATGAATGTTTCCTGCTTGGAGCCGGTGTCCAAACCTACTATGAGGCTCATGTTTCACGAGGCGATTAAAGATGATGCAGATCTGCACGAGCTCCTTCGTCACCATTTCACCACCGAAGAGTTTGGTGTTATGCCTCCAAAGGGTGAATTGGTCAGCCGGGAGGTAAGTCGTTCCTTGGATATAATGGATCGGACGTTAAAGCTAGTGGGTAGACAGTACGAGATTGGACTGTTATGGTCTTCGGATGAAGTCAAACTCCCCGACAGCTATGGTATGGCGTTCAAGCGGCTAGTTGCATTAGAGAAATCACTAAAGAAGAATCCTGCACTTTTGGAGTGGCAAAACAACCACTTTCGGGAATTGGTTAAAAAAGGTTATGCCCGAGTAGCTGCAACGTCAGCCAAGATGTGTGGCTGACGTTGCAGCGAAGGTCAACGGAATATCGTTGAATTCCTATTTGATGAAGGGACCGGATAATCTGGTGCCGCTTCATGCGGGTTTATTCAAGTTTCGGGAGCGACAGGTAGCGGTAAACGGTGATGTTAGGGAAATGTTTCATCGAGTTCGCATCAGGGCTGTAGATCAGCAATGCCAACGCATGCTATGGCGAGACGGGATCACGACCAACCAGCCAACGGTGTACATTATGCAAGTTATGATGTTTGGGCCACGATGCTCTCCAGCCTGTGCGCAGTGCGTCAAAAATCATCATGCCAACCGTTTTAAACAGGAGTGTCCTGAGGCAGTAGATGGGTTAACGAAGCGCACCTATGTAGACGACTACTTCAACAGCCACAACTCAGTCGAAGAAGCCGTCACTGTTACGAGAGATGCTCTACGAATATGCCAGTCGATGAATTTTGATCTCGTGGGAATCCAGTCAAATAATAGGGATTTGTTGAGTCAGATGCCGGATGCCAATGTCAACTCCAAGCTGGTCTGTATTAACCCTAATGAAAGCGATAGCCTAGTTTCAAAGATTTTAGGTATGTATTGGCATCCACCTGGAGATCAATTTACATATAAAATTTCGGATGAAGAAAGCCTAAAAGATATGTTTGCCGAAGATGCGTCGATTACGAAAAGGAAAATGCTCAAAACGATCATGAAAATTTTTGATCCGCTGGGATTGATCTCGCAGTTTATCGTTCGAGGGCGAATAATTCTGCAGGAGGTATGGAGAGTTGGGTATGATTGGGATGAACCGGTGTCAGCTGAGTTGAGTTCCGCATGGCTGGACTTTATAAACGCTTTGAAGGATGTAGACACAATCAAGATCCCTCGCCGTTATTCGTTAAACAACCCCGATGACTGCAAAGTTAGTTTGGTTGTTTTCGCCGACGCGTCAGAAAAAGCATTCGCCGCAGTGGCATATCTTCGTTTTGATCGCGATCATGAGGTGGAAGTTACGCAAGTAATGGCGAAAGCTAGGGTAGCACCAGTCAAACAACTATCCATACCCCGCTTAGAACTACAAGCTGCTGTGTTGGGTGTTCGCCTGGCTGTTACAATCAAGGCATCGCATACTATAAAAATAGCTGAAACTCGTTTTTTATCGGATTCAAAAACCGTTTTGGCTTGGATTAACTCCTCTAACTTCAAACTGCCCCCTTTCGTCGCTCCAAGAATTGGTGAGATTCTAGACTCAACTTCACCTCGAGAATGGTTCCATGTTGGGTCTAACGACAATGTTGCTGATGATGGCACCAAACGGTTTGATGTTTCGATGGCAAATCAAGACGCGCGATGGTTCAAAGGCCCAACATTTTTAAAACAGCCATTTATTGACTGGCCCGTTACTCCTGGCATGAACACCAAAGTTCCAGAGCAGGAAAACCCTAGGAAGGTCGAAATTTTACTGCATGCTAGCTGTCGGAGAGGTTATCGTTACGGTGCGTATGAACTGCTAGCTGCTAGATACCGAGCAAGATGGAGTTCTTCGGTTCGAGTAATTGCATTTTTGATAAGATAGAAACGTATCCTTCAAAGAAAACCCACCGACAAGGAGTCTTACATAACACCTTTAGAATTTCGCAAAGCTGAAGAATGGATGTTCCGGAAAGTACAGGAAGAGGCGTTTCCAGAAGAAATAGCTTCGTTGAAGTCCAGTGGTAGAGTTAGTTCGTCGAGTTCTCTCCTAAGTCTTTCGCCGATCTTAGATGAAGAAGGAACGTTAAGACTTAGTTCGCGAGCTCAAAAGGCCAACTTCTCCTATTCATCACGTAACCCAGCGATACTTCCTAGCAGACATCCTTTAGTAGATCTTCTAATCGAATACCATCATCATAAAAACTCTCATATAGGAACTGAGACGGTAATTTCTGATATACGCGAATCCGCTTGGATCATTAGTATACGAGGAGCAGTGGAACGAGTCAGGAAAGGATGTTTTATGTACAAATATATCAAAGCTAAACCGATTACGCCAATAATGGGTCAACTTCCTACCGCACGTTTGGCTTTTGATTGCAGACCCTTTACACATGTTGGGGTAGATTGCTTCGGTCCTATGTTGGTGAAGTATGGTCGAGGCACTGTAAAGCGGTACGGAATAATTTTTACGTGCCTTACGTTCAGGGCAGTACACTTAGAGCTGTTGAACGACTTAAGTCTGGACCAGTGTACCATGGCGGTCAGGAGATTCGTAGTCATCCGTGTTGTCACCAGATTCTTCTACAGCGACAATGGTCTTACCTTCGTAGGAACGAAAAATCTGCTGGAGAAGGACGTTAAGATAATGGAGGCTTCGCTGTGTGAGTATGCCTCAAGGTATGAGGGCATCCTGTGGCGGTTTATCCCTGCTTACTCTCCTTGGATGGGAGGGGCCTGGGAGAGACTTATTCAATCAGTCAAGAAGAGCATCGACTTCGTCCTCAAAGGTCTCATTCCAAGAGAGGACGTATTAAGGAACGCACTGGCCGAGGCAAAAGGCCAAATAAATAGACGCCCTCTTACCCACCTTCCTGTGGACCCTGAAGAACCCAGACCCTTAACACCTAATTCTATGCTGTTCGGTGAGGAAGATAAAGACTGTACAGCCCCTGGAGTGTTTGTAGACAGCGATTCCTGCAGTAAGTTTTATAGCCGACGTTCTCAACATTTGATGGCCGAGTTGACTAAGCGCTGGTACAAAGAATATATGCCTACTATTACAAGACGGTTAAAATGGTTGAAGCAAACAAGATCAGTTCAGGTGAAAGATATTGTGATCATGGTTGAACCCAACGAGATTCGCTCGGCCTGGCAGTTAGGACGCGTCACGCAAGTTTACCCTGGTCCAGATGGAGTGGTACGAGTGGCTGATGTCAAGCTAGCAAACGGCGTTATGAAGATGAAAAGATCGGTGGGGCGACTCGAACTTGCCGATACAAAGTTAAGGCTGTCAAGAGTCCCTACCACTAGACCAACGTCACCTTTATCCTACCATAAAGTTCCAAAACCTGCATTAAGTGTTAGTAATGCAAAGATGGAAGTAATCAAAACCATTCAGGCTAATCACAAAGCGCTTTTGAGCAGTACGCGGTCACAGCAGTTTGCACAACGTCCAAACCAGTCGACACCTTTTCGAAACATGGATTCAGGGGTGCGTAGTAGTTCGTGTAGCGATCAAGATATGGCAACTCTCCTCACAATTCTTAATCGCAACAACGTCCAAGAGTTACCACAGTTTTCGGGCGAGAATAAGAGGGAGTGGCCTTACTTTGAGGAGGTATACAAATCAACCACGTTGGAAGGGAAATTCAGCGCTAAAGAAAACGTCGCACGTTTGCGTAAGGCTTTAAAAGGTGAAGCATACCAGATGGTTAGCGATCGATTGAGGTACTCAGCCGACGCTGACGCAATAATGGATTTGTTGCGTAATATGTTCGGGCGTGCTGAAGTACTGGTACACGATTTGACTTCAGATCTGTTAAGCCTACCAAAACTTTCTTCTAAGTCGGATCCTAAGCTTCGTCTGTGGGCGGTAAAAATAAATGGTTTCGTAGCGGATCTGAAATCCATGAATAAGGAAGAGGATCTTTCAAACGGGTATGTCAATACCAATTTAGCTTCCAGGTTAGGAGCAGGTCTCTACCAAGAATGGCAGAGAAAGAAATTAAGTTTTTCCAAAGTTAACTTACAACAGTTTGCCGAGTTTCTAACAGAAAAGGTTATTGACCTACCACCTGATCTAATGAGAATTGGACCGGACCAGAAGAAGCTGTCGTCAGCTGGTGCTATCAAGTCGTCTCGCGTTCTCTTACATCATCCACTTTCAGAGTGCAGGAAATATTTGTGCTGTAAGTGCAATAAAAAACAACATGCTTTAGTTCAATGCGAGGAGTTTTTGGCGTTAACACCCAGTCAACGACAATCATTTGCGAAGGAAAGGTCGATCTGTTTTTCATGTTTGGATGCAGCGAGACATCAGTGGAAATCGTGTGCTAAGGGGCGATCATGTGGTTTTGAAAGTTGTGGCAAACGTCATCGTCCGCTTTTACACACACCAACCAATAGTAGCGGTTCGGATTTGCGTTCAGCGGCAGTGCCTTTCGTGCCACACACCCATATCCAGTCTTCGCATATTGGGGCCGATATTTCCATCTTGTTTAAGATAGTCCCGATCCGTATCTATGGCAGCGGCGATTTGTTTGTTGATACTTACGCCTTTTTAGATGACGGGTCGTCGTTGTCGATGATTGACGAAGAGTTGTTCCACGAGCTTGGGTTGTATGGAGAATCGGAGAGACTTACGTTGCAATGGACGAAGGGCGTGTCGCGTGTGGAGGACTGCAAGAGAACAGCATTTTCGGTGTCTAGCGTTGCAAGTCGGAAGAGGTATGCTTTGCAAAATGTATACACGGTCAAGAATCTGGGTCTGGCCAGTCAGTCTCTCGATGTCAAACGTTTGAAAGGTTTATATCCACATCTTCGAGGTTTGCCACTGGATGATTTGGTGGATGCTCGACCAAAGATCTTGCTGGGGCTGGATCAAGCCAAATTTCTTTTAGGCCATGGCCAACGGCATGGTAAAGATGAAGAGCCCTACGCGTTAAAAACCTTATTGGGCTGGATCGTGTATGGCAGATCAGCGCCTTCAATGAATGTTTCCTGCTTGGAGCCGGTGTCCAAACCTACTATGAGGCTCATGTTTCACGAGGCGATTAAAGATGATGCAGATCTGCACGAGCTTGTTCGTCACCATTTCACCACCGAAGAGTTTGGTGTTATGCCTCCAAAGGGTGAATTGGTCAGCCGGGAGGTAAGTCGTTCCTTGGATATAATGGATCGGACGTTAAAGCTAGTGGGTAGACAGTACGAGATTGGACTGTTATGGTCTTCGGATGAAGTCAAACTCCCCGACAGCTATGGTATGGCGTTCAAGCGGCTAGTTGCATTAGAGAAATCACTAAAGAAGAATCCTGCACTTTTGGAGTGGCAAAACAACCACTTTCGGGAATTGGTTAAAAAGGGTTATGCCCGAGTAGCTTCGCAAGAGGAGTTGGACCAGGAGTGGCCAAGGGTCTGGTACGCGCCAACTTTTATTGTCATAAACCCTAACAAATCACCACCGAAGCCAAGATGTGTGGCTGACGTTGCAGCGAAGGTCAACGGAATATCGTTGAATTCCTATTTGATGAAGGGACCGGATAATCTGGTGCCGCTTCATGCGGGTTTATTCAAGTTTCGGGAGCGACAGGTAGCGGTAAACGGTGATGTTAGGGAAATGTTTCATCGAGTTCGCATCAGGGCTGTAGATCAGCAATGCCAACGCATGCTATGGCGAGACGGGATCACGACCAACCAGCCAACGGTGTACATTATGCAAGTTATGATGTTTGGGCCACGATGCTCTCCAGCCTGTGCGCAGTACGTCAAAAATCATCATGCCAACCGTTTTAAACAGGAGTGTCCTGAGGCAGTAGATGGGTTAACGAAGCGCACCTATGTAGACGACTACTTCAACAGCCACCACTCAGTCGAAGAAGCCGTCACTGTTACGAGAGATGCTCTACGAATATGCCAGTCGATGAATTTTGATCTCGTGGGAATCCAGTCAAATAATAGGGATTTGTTGAGTCAGATGCCGGAAGCTAATGTCAACTCCAAGCTGGTCTGTATTAACCCTAATGAAAGCGATAGCCTAGTTTCAAAGATTTTAGGTATGATGCCAATGCTTCCATCTGGAGATCAATTTACATATATAATTTCGGATGAAGAAAGCCTAAAAGATATGTTTGCCGAAGATGCGTCGATTACGAAAAGGAAAATGCTCAAAACGATCATGAAAATTTTTGATCCGCTGGGATTGATCTCGCAGTTTATCGTTCGAGGGCGAATAATTCTGCAGGAGGTATGGAGAGTTGGGTATGATTGGGATGAACCGGTGTCAGCTGAGTTGAGTTCCGCATGGCTGGACTTTATAAACGCTTTGAAGGATGTAGACACAATCAAGATCCCTCGCCGTTATTCGTTAAACAACCCCGATGACTGCAAAGTTAGTTTGGTTGTTTTCGCCGACGCGTCAGAAAAAGCATTCGCCGCAGTGGCATATCTTCGTTTTGATCGCGATCATGAGGTGGAAGTTACGCAAGTAATGGCGAAAGCTAGGGTAGCACCAGTCAAACAACTATCCATACCCCGCTTAGAACTACAATCTGCTGTGTTGGGTGTTCGCCTGGCTGTTACAATCAAGGCATCGCATACTATAAAAATAGCTGAAACTCGTTTTTTATCGGATTCAAAAACCGTTTTGGCTTGGATTAACTCCTCTAACTTCAAACTGCCCCCTTTCGTCGCTCCAAGAATTGGTAAGATTCTAGACTCAACTTCACCTCGAGAATGATTCCATGTTGGGTCTAACGACAATGTTGCTGATGATGGCACCAAACGGTTTGATGTTTCGATGGCAAATCAAGACGCGCGATGGTTCAAAGGCCCAACATTTTTAAAACAGCCATTTATTGACTGGCCCGTTACTCCTGGCATGAACACCAAAGTTCCAGAGCAGGAAAACCCTAGGAAGGTCAAAATTTTACTGCATGCTAGCTGTCGGAGAGGTTATCGTTACGGTGCGTATGAACTGCTAGCTGCTAGATACCGAGCAAGATGGAGTTCTTCGGTTCGAGTAATTGCATTTTTGATAAGATGGAAACGTATCCTTCAAAGAAAACCCACCGACAAGGAGTCTTACATAACACCTTTAGAATTTCGCAAAGCTGAAGAATGGATGTTCCGGAAAGTACAGGAAGAGGCGTTTCCAGAAGAAATAGCTTCGTTGAAGTCCAGTGGTAGAGTTAGTTCGTCGAGTTCTCTCCTAAGTCTTTCGCCGATCTTAGATGAAGAAGGAACGTTAAGACTTAGTTCGCGAGCTCAAAAGGCCAACTTCTCCTATTCATCACGTAACCCAGCGATACTTCCTAGCAGACATCCTTTAGTAGATCTTCTAATCGAATACCATCATAATAAAAACTCTCATATAGGAACTGAGACGGTAATTTCTGATATACGCGAATCCGCTTGGATCATTAGTATACGAGGAGCAGTGGAACGAGTCAGGAAAGGATGTTTTATGTGCAAATATATCAAAGCTAAGCCGATTACGCCAATTATGGGTCAACTTCCTACCGCACGTTTGGCTTTTGATTGCAGACCCTTTACACATGTTGGGGTAGATTGTTTCGGTCCTATGTTGGTGAAGTATGGTCGAGGCACTGTAAAGCGGTACGGAATAATATTTACGTGCCTTACGTTCAGGGCAGTACACTTAGAGCTGTTGAACGACTTAAGTCTGGACCAGTGTACCATGGCGGTCAGGAGATTCGTAGTCATCCGTGTTGTCACCAGATTCTTCTACAGCGACAATGGTCTTAACTTCGTAGGAACGAAAAATCTGCTGGAGAAGGACGTTAAGATAATGGAGGCTTCGCTGTGTGAGTATGCCTCAAGGTATGAGGGCATCCTGTGGCGGTTTATCCCTGCTTACTCTCCGTGGATGGGAGGGGCCTGGGAGAGACTTATTCAATCAGTCAAGAAGAGCATCGACTTCGTCCTCAAAGGTCTCATTCCAAGAGAGGACGTATTAAGGAACGCACTGGCCGAGGCACAAGGCCAAATAAATAGACGCCCTCTTACCCACCTTCCTGTGGACCCTGAAGAACCCAGACCCTTAACACCTAATTCTATGCTGTTCGGTGAGGAAAATAAAGACTGTACAGCCACTGGAGTGCTTGTAGACAGCGATTCCTGCAGTAAGTTTTATAGCCGACGTTCTCAACATTTGATGGCCGAGTTGACTAAGCGCTGGTACAAAGAATATATGCCTACTATTACAAGACGGTTAAAATGGTTGAAGCAAACAAGATCAGTTCAGGTGAAAGATATTGTGATCATGGTTCAACCCAACGAGATTCGCTCGGCCTGGCAGTTAGGACGCGTCACGCAAGTTTACCCTGGTCCAGATGGAGTGGTACGAGTGGCTGATGTCAAGCTAGCAAACGGCGTTATGAAGTTGAAAAGATCGGTGGGGCGACTCGCTGTTCTGGACTTGGAGTCTTCGAACTAGGACCAGTTCTCAGACGGCCCCCGGGATGTCACCGAGCCGCTGTACAACCAATCCCAAGTCACCCTATGGTTTCCTTACCAAAAGTTTAGCTCGATTTTGTAATAACCTTTTAGCTCAATTACAACACGAACTTTGCATCTCTTTCGAAAGAAAGAGATGACTAAGTTGAAATTTGAAATAAGAAAAAACGATCCATGCGGAAAAAAGAACAGATTTTGAGAGGTTAATTTGCGCTGTATAAGTAATTAAAGGAAAAATTGTAAAATTGTAATTTGAAGATAGTCGCTAGTCAGAAGTTGAAGTTAATTGGTAAAGAAAAATATAATACATACTTTGCACGTTTAAAGTAACTTATTTTCTTATAAAATAGATTCTTACTCAAGGAAATTGCTTAAAGAAATCGTTGTAAAGAGAAGTTGAATCAAATACGAATTTGTAAGTTAGCGACTATATATGTATGTTGTATGTATTTCTAAAATCTAACTAAGGTATTTTTGTTCCTACAGAATAAAATCATGGTTTTTATCAAGAAATTGATGCTGATGTTTATATTTCTAAAGTTGAGATTTTCTGAGCAACAAAATTTTATTAAATTCGAGTGTTTTCCAAGAGTATCAGGAATATGTCGGACAAAGAAGTTCGCCATTGCACTTTGTCAAGTTGCACCAGACCAGATGACGATTTTATGGTTTCGTGCGACAAGTTTAAGAGATGGTGGCACTATGATTGTCATAGTTTTGATGCCGAACAGTATGACACTGTGACTCCGTGGTTTTGTGAAGAACCTGATTGCATTTTTCAAGATGTTGAAGTGCAGGCGAACCCCACAGGTAATTTAATGGCTTCGGCTGATCAAGTCGAACCAAATGTCGATCTAATTATTGAGGCTGCTGCTGTTGCGCAAGCTGCTGTTGCACAAAGGGATAAAGAGTTGTTGGAGTTGCGAGCGGAACTTGCCGAGACAAAGTTAAGGCTGTCAAGAGTCCCTACCACTAGACCAACGTCACCTTCATCCTACCATAAGTTCCAAAACCAAGTTCCAGGTTCCAAAACCTGCATTAAGTGTTAGTAATGCAAAGATGGAAGTAATCAAAACCATTCAGGCTAATCACAAAGCGCTTTTGAGCAGTACGCGGTCACAGCAGTTTGCACAACGTCCAAACCAGTCGACACCTTTTCGAAACATGGGTTCAGGGGTGCGTAATAGTTCGTGTAGCGATCAAGATATGGCAACTCTCCTCACAATTCTTAATCGCAACAACGTCCAAGAGTTACAGGCCTTAAAAGGTGAAGCATACCAGATGGTTAGCGATCGATTGAGGTACTCTGCCGACGCTGACGCAATAATGGATTTGTTGCGTATTATGTTCGGGCGTGCTGAAGTACTGGTACACGATTTGACTTCAGATCTGTTAAGCCTACCAAAACTTTCTTCTAAGTCGGATCCTAAGCTTCGTCTGTGGGCGGTAAAAATAAATGGTTTCGTAGCGGATCTGGAATCCATGAATAGGGAAGAGGATCTTTCAAACGGGTATGTCATTACCAATTTAGTTTCCAGGTTAGGAGCAGGTCTCTACCAAGAATGGCAGAGAAAGAAATTAAGTTTTTCCAAAGTTAACTTACAACAGTTTGCCGAGTTTCTAACAGAAAAGGTTATTGACCTACCACCTGATCTAATGAGAATTGGACCGGACCAGAAGAAGCTGTCGTCAGCTGGTGCTATCAAGTCGTCTCGCGTTCTCTTACATCAACCACTTTCAGAGTGCAGGAAAGATTTGTGCTGTA
Source organism: Melanostoma scalare (assembly GCA_949752695.1). Lineage (NCBI taxonomy): Eukaryota > Metazoa > Arthropoda > Insecta > Diptera > Syrphidae > Melanostoma > Melanostoma scalare. Next base: position 98,716,554 of record OX456986.1, read on the forward strand.
AGTGCAATAAAAAACAACATGCTTTAGTTCAATGCGAGGAGTTTTTGGCGTTAACACCCAGTCAACGACAATCATTTGCGAAGGAAAGGTCGATCTTTTTTCATGTTTGGATGCAGCGAGACATCAGTGGAAATCGTGTGCTAAGGGGCGATCATGTGGTTTTGAAGTTTGTTTGTTGATACTTACGACTTTTTAGATGACGGGTCGTCGTTGTCGATGATTGACGAAGAGTTGCTCCACGAGCTTGGGTTGTATGGAGAATCGGAGAGACTTACGTTGCAATGGACGAAGGGCGTGTCGCGTGTGGAGGACTGCAAGAGAACAGCATTTTCGGTGTCTAGCGTTGCAAGTCGGAAGAGGTATGCTTTGCAAAATGTATACACGGTCAAGAATCTGGGTCTGGCCAGTCAGTCTCTCGATGTCAAACGTTTGAAAGGTTTATATCCACATCTTCGAGGTTTGCCACTGGATGATTTGGTGGATGCTCGGCCAAAGATCTTGCTGGGGCTGGATCAAGCCAAATTTCTTTTAGGCCATGGCCAACGGCATGGTAAAGATGAAGAGCCCTACGCGTTAAAAATCTTATTGGGCTGGATCGTGTGTGGCAGATCAGCGCCTTCAATGAATGTTTCCTGCTTGGAGCCGGTGTCCAAACCTACTATGAGGCTCATGTTTCACGAGGCGATTAAAGATGATGCAGATCTGCACGAGCTCGTTCGTCACCATTTCACCACCGAAGAGTTTGGTGTTATGCCTCCAAAGGGTGAATTGGTCAGCCGGGAGGTAAGTCGTTCCTTGGATATAATGGATCGGACGTTAAAGCTAGTGGGTAGACAGTACGAGATTGGACTGTTATGGTCTTCGGATGAAGTCAAACTCCCCGACAGCTATGGTATGGCGTTCAAGCAGCTAGTTGCATTAGAGAAATCACTAAAGAAGAATCCTGCACTTTTGGAGTGGCAAAACAACCACTTTCGGGAATTGGTTAAAAAGGGTTATGCCCGAGTAGCTTCGCAAGAGGAGTTGGACCAGGAGTGGCCAAGGGTCTGGTACGCGCCAACTTTTATTGTCATAAACCCTAACAAATCACCACCGAAGCCAAGATGTGTGGCTGACGTTGCAGCGAAGGTCAACGGAATATCGTTGAATTCCTATTTGATGAAGGGACCGGATAATCTGGTACCGCTTCATGCGGGTTTATTCAAGTTTCGGGAGCGACAGGTAGCGGTAAACGGTGATGTTAGGGAAATGTTTCATCGAGTTCGCATCAGGGCTGTAGATCAGCAATGCCAACGCATGCTATGGCGAGACGGGATCACGACCAACCAGCCAACGGTGTACATTATGCAAGTTATGATGTTTGGGCCACGATGCTCTCCAGCCTGTGCGCAGTACGTCAAAAATCATCATGCCAACCGTTTTAAACAGGAGTGTCCTGAGGCAGTAGATGGGTTAACGAAGCGCACCTATGTAGACGACTACTTCAACAGCCACCACTCAGTCGAAGAAGCCGTCACTGTTACGAGAGATGCTCTACGAATATGCCAGTCGATGAATTTTGATCTCGTGGGAATCCAGTCAAATAATAGGGATTTGTTGAGTCAGATGCCGGAAGCTAATGTCAACTCCAAGCTGGTCTGTATTAACCCTAATGAAAGCGATAGCCTAGTTTCAAAGATTTTAGGTATGATGCCAATGCTTCCATCTGGAGATCAATTTACATATATAATTTCGGATGAAGAAAGCCTAAAAGATATGTTTGCCGAAGATGCGTCGATTACGAAAAGGAAAATGCTCAAAACGATCATGAAAATTTTTGATCCGCTGGGATTGATCTCGCAGTTTATCGTTCGAGGGCGAATAATTCTGCAGGAGGTATGGAGAGTTGGGTATGATTGGGATGAACCGGTGTCAGCTGAGTTGAGTTCCGCATGGCTGGACTTTATAAACGCTTTGAAGGATGTAGACACAATCAAGATCCCTCGCCGTTATTCGTTAAACAACCCCGATGACTGCAAAGTTAGTTTGGTTGTTTTCGCCGACGCGTCAGAAAAAGCATTCGCCGCAGTGGCATATCTTCGTTTTGATCGCGATCATGAGGTGGAAGTTACGCAAGTAATGGCGAAAGCTAGGGTAGCACCAGTCAAACAACTATCCATACCCCGCTTAGAACTACAAGCTGCTGTGTTGGGTGTTCGCCTGGCTGTTACAATCAAGGCATCGCATACTATAAAAATAGCTGAAACTCGTTTTTTATCGGATTCAAAAACCGTTTTGGCTTGGATTAACTCCTCTAACTTCAAACTGCCCCCTTTCGTCGCTCCAAGAATTGGTGAGATTCTAGACTCAACTTCACCTCGAGAATGGTTCCATGTTGGGTCTAACGACAATGTTGCTGATGATGGCACCAAACGGTTTGATGTTTCGATTTCAAATCAAGACGCGCGATGGTTCAAAGGCCCAACATTTTTAAAACAGCCATTTAGTGACTGGCCCGTTACTCCTGGCATGAACACCAAAGTTCCAGAGCAGGAAAACCCTAGGAAGGTCGAAATTTTACTGCATGCTAGCTGTCGGAGAGGTTATCGTTACGGTGCGTATGAACTGCTAGCTGCTAGATACCGAGCAAGATGGAGTTCTTCGGTTCGAGTAATTGCATTTTTGATTAGATGGAAACGTATCCTTCAAAGAAAACCCACCGACAAGGAGTCTTACATAACACCTTTAGAATTTCGCAAAGCTGAAGAATGGATGTTCCGGAAAGTACAGGAAGAGGCGTTTCCAGAAGAAATAGCTTCGTTGAAGTCCAGTGGTAGAGTTAGTTCGTCGAGTTCTCTCCTAAGTCTTTCGGCGATCTTAGATGAAGAAGGAACGTTAAGACTTAGTTCGCGAGCTCAAAAGGCCAACTTCTCCTATTCATCACGTGACCCAGCGATACTTCCTAGCAGACATCCTTTAGTAGATCTTCTAATCGAATACCATCATCATAAAAACTCTCATATAATAACTGAGACGGTAATTTCTGATATACGCGAATCCGCTTGGATCATTAGTATACGAGGAGCAGTGGAACGAGTCAGGAAAGGATGTTTTATGTGCAAATATATCAAAGCTAAACCGATTACGCCAATTATGGGTCAACTTCCTACCGCACGTTTGGCTTTTGATTGCAGACCCTTTACACATGTTGGGGTAGATTGCTTCGGTCCTATGTTGGTGAAGTATGGTCGAGGCACTGTAAAGCGATACGGAATAATATTTACGTGCCTTAAGTTCAGGGCAGTACACTTAGAGTTGTTGAACGACTTAAGTCTGGACCAGTGTACCATGGCGGTCAGGAGATTCGTAGTCATCCGTGTTGTCACCAGATTCTTCTACAGCGACAATGGTCTTAACTTCGTAGGAACGAAAAATCTGCTGGAGAAGGACGTTAAGATAATGGAGGCTTCGCTGTGTGAGTATGCCTCAAGGTATGAGGGCATCCTGTGGCGGTTTATCCCTGCTTACTCTCCTTGGATGGGAGGGGCCTGGGAGAGACTTATTCAATCAGTCAAGAAGAGCATCGACTTCGTCCTCAAAGGTCTCATTCCAAGAGAGGACGTATTAAGGAACGCACTGGCCGAGGCACAAGGCCAAATAAATAGACGCCCTCTTACCCACCTTCCTGTGGACCCTGAAGAACCCAGACCCTTAACACCTAATTCTATGCTGTTCGGTGAGGAAGATAAAGACTGTACAGCCCCTGGAGTGTTTATAGACAGCGATTCCTGCAGTAAGTTTTATAGCCGACGTTCTCAACATTTGATGGCCGAGTTGACTAAGCGCTGGTACAAAGAATATATGCCTACTATTACAAGACGGTTAAAATGGTTGAAGCAAACAAGATCAGTTCAGGTGAAAGATATTGTGATCATGGTTGAACCCAACGAGATTCGCTCGGCCTGGCAGTTAGGACGCGTCACGCAAGTTTACCCTGGTCCAGATGGAGTGGTACGAGTGGCTGATGTCAAGCTAGCAAACGGCGTTATGAAGATGAAAAGATCGGTGGGGCGACTCGCTGTTCTGGACTTGGAGTCTTCGAACTAGGACCAGTTCTCAGACGGCCCCCGGGATGTCACCGAGCCACTGTACAACCAATCCCAAGTCACCCTATGGTTTCCTTACCAAAAGTTTAGCTCGATTTTGTAATAACCTTTTAGCTCAATTACAACACGAACTTTGCATCTCTTTCGAAAGAAAGAGATGACTAAGTTGAAATTTGAAATAAGAAAAAACGATCAATGCGGAAAAAAGAACAGATTTTGAGAGGTTAATTTGCGCTGTATAAGTAGTTAAAGGAAAAATTGTAAGATTGTAATTTGAAGATAGTCGCTAGTCAGAAGTTGAAGTTAATTGGTAAAGAAAAATATAATACATACTTTGCACGTTTAAAGTAACTTATTTTCTTATAAAATAGATTATTACTCATGGAAATTGCTTAAAGAAATCGTTGTAAAGAGAAGTTGAATCAAATACGAATTTGTAAGTTAGCGACTATATGTGTATGTATTTCTAAAATCTAACTAAGGTATTTTTGTTCCTTCAGAATAAAATCAAGGTTTTTATCAAGAAGTTGATGCTGATGTTTATATTTCTAAAGTTGGGATTCTCTGAGCAACACAGTGATAAATCATTATCAGATTTAAAATTGATTCTGAGGAAACTATTATCCTATGCAAAGCATGTGACGATAGAAAAGCTAGCGTTAGCAATGAATAGTGAAATATTTGAAACAATATCAGTGCACAAATTTAAGGAAATATTTAATGAACTACAACAAAATAGAAAAGAAAATTGTCTAGATATTATATTATACAATGCACCAAAAAGAGTGCATAATATAAAAGAAATGAATGAAATAATTAAAAGGTATCATGATGATAAATTAGGAGGACATACAGGTATAAGAAGATGTATAGCTAAGCTTAAACAAAAATATGTATGGAAAAATATGAATAAGATGGTTAGAAATTATATAAATAAGTGCAGAATTTGTAATGAGGTTAAAATAACAAAATATACAAAAGATCAAATCACAAAAATAGAAACACCAAATACATCATTTGAAACAGTAACAATAGATACAGTAGGACCACTCAGACCATCAAATGGATACTGGTATATTCTGACAATTCAATGTGAGCTTACAAAATTCATTGAAGCATTTCCATTGGTTACAAAAGATGCCGTTTCAGTAGCAAAGACTATAGTAGAAAAATTCATTTTAAAATATGGTTGTTTTAGGAAATTATAAACAGATAAAGTCACAGAATTCACAAATGAACTATTAGTAAACATATGCAAATTATTAAAAATAGAAAAGGCTACATCTACGCCATTTCACCATGAAACTTTAGGCTCAATAGAAAGAAACCATAGAGTTCTGAACGACTATTTAATGACTATGAAAGGAAAAGACGAATGGGAAGAGTTACTACCATACTACACTTACACATACAACACTACACCACACAGTACCACAAATTACGCACCTTTTGAATTGTTATATGGTAAATTATGTACTTTACCTTTTTAAATAATTAAAAATAAAACAGAAATTTATAACTTAGATGACTATGTAAATGAATTCAAAATAAAATTAAAATATGCATACGAAAAATCTAAAGAAAACTTAGAATTAAATAAATAAATAAAATAAGTAATTACCAACCAAATGTAAATAAAGCAAATTTCAAAGTAGGAGACTATGTATACATAAAAATAGGCAATAAGATAAAACTAGATAGACCATTTAAAGGTCCCTATAAAATGATTGAACAAAACTCTCCAAATAGTGTGATAAGAATTGAGAACAAAAGTAAAGAAATACACAATAACAACTTGATAAGAGCAAGAAACATGTAAATGTAAACAGATCAAATTCCATTTTAAAAATAATTTTTTCATTCAAAAATAATAAAATTATTTTTTTCTGAACGGTGAGGGTGTTGTGTATACAATCATCCAAACCATACAAGCCCTGTGGATGCAATCATCCATTCAATTTGTTGTGAAAACAAACCAAATCATTTTCCGATATACTGAAACCACTTGTGCATACTGATATACAAATGACATAATAATGAATGAGCGCATGCACATAGTGAGTCAAAGAAGAGTATAGTAAATTTTGTTTGTGACCCATTGAGCACATTGGACTGAGGGATCATGTTGCACTAGAATGGATCGAAGAATGAGTCCATTCTATGCAAGTGAGAAATTGAGACCCAAAGTGCATATGAGTTCAATTGAGTCATAAACAAATTGTATTGAATAAAATTGAAAGCAGTATAAAAGGGGATGCATTTGTAAAATAAAGTTAAGTTTTAACATTGACATCATACGTTTGAGTTTTCACTTCAATCGGCTGGCGAGCTCAGTTAATACGTAAATCGTGCACTTAACAGTGCTCGGCGGTACAGTCGGCTGGAGAGCTAAGAGAACACTCAACCATAGGGGAAATTCAGAAATCCAACATAACAATAGTTCAAGGTGTACAGCTGATGAAAATTACTTCAAGGACAGGGATAATAATGTCCGCGGCCTTTTGAAGTTCGGCTGGAATTATACCATCAGGTCCAGGGGATTTGTATCGTTCAAAGCTGTTAATGGCCCAAACTAGTTTTTCCCTTGTAATCAGATCGGGGGTGTTAGTTACTATTCTACCTGATTCTTTGGAATCATAGTTACATAAGTTCTTAGAGCTGCCTGGAAAGTGAGTGTCCAGAAGCAGATTGAGCGTTTCTTCGCAGGATTCTGTCCAGCCGTCAGCTGTTTTCAGACTGCTAGGCATGGTCGGATTTTTTGTGAAGATTTTTCTTAATCTAGAAGCTTCTGAAGTATCTTCTATTTTTCCACAGAAGTTTCTGCAGGAAGTTCTTTTATTTTTCCTCAGTTGATATTTATAATTTTTGAGGGATTCTTTGTAGGAGTCCCAGTCTATTAAAGTTTTAGATTGTTTAGCTCGGTTGAAAAGTTTTCTACATTCCTTCCTGAGCGGTTCTAGCCCCGAGCTCCACTTCAGTGGTTTCTGTTTTCCTCTTATTTTTATAAGAGGCCAGGATTTCTGCAGTGAATGGTTAAGGGCAGTGGTAAGATCATTGACTTTTTTGTCTAGATCATGTTTGTTTGTAGTTTTTTGTAAAAGTTCAGGTTTAATAAACTTTTTCAAAGCTACCCGATATTTTTTTTTTTTTTTGCATCTCAAAGACTTAAGCGGTACTGAACTTAGAGCAAACTCATTTGTACACACTTATCTACGCTCTTCATCATTAATGCAAGTGTTAGTGATTAGTAAATAACGCCAAACACAAGCACAAAGAGAACGTATACGAGGAAAAAAAACAAAAGGCGTTACAATTTTTAACAAAAAAACAAAAAAAGTACATTAATAAATAGAACAAAATAAACTAGGTAAACATTATTAAACAAAAATTATCAGTAAGAACAGAAATTAAACTACAATAACAAAATATCAAAATATCAAAATTTCAAACATAAGTCATGCAGGTGGCACACAGGTTCTTAGCTTTAATTTTAAAGTATTTTTATTTAGGTTGAAATCGGAAACAAAAGGATAGGAGTTAGATAATCTACTCATGCGAGCTAATGGCTCATGCATGCCATAGTTAGTTCTGTGGTAGGAGCAATGTAAAAACTCTAAATTACGTAGTTGGTGGGATCCTCCACGATAGTTGAAACTAATGTGGGAAAGCAAGTCGGGGGCTTCAGTTGAACCGGTTATGAATTGATGGAAAAATACTAAATCATTGTTAATTCGTCTCTGTGAGAGGGTTTGAAGATTTAATAAGCGAATACGATTTTCGTAAGGAGGAAGATTGAAAGGATCTTCCCAACGAAGACCTTTGAGAGCGAAACGTATGAATCTGTGCTGTACTGCTTCGATTCGAGATTTATGAATATCATAAAATGGTGACCACACCTGAGACGCATATTCTAAATGCGGACGAACACAACAGTTATATAAAGAGAGGGTGACATAAGGGTCATTAAATTCTTTTGCCCATCGCTTAATGAAGCCAAGCATTGAATTTGATTTGTTTATAATGAGGTTGATTTGTTCATTAAACTCGAGGTTGGTACTAAATAGAACACCGAGGTCACGGAATCTAGAAACTTGAGATAGGGATTGTTGCGATATTGAATATTCTACAATACTTGCGATCTTTTACGGGATAAGGTCATACTTTGGCACTTGGAAGCGTTCAAACTAAGTCCGTTTTTGGAACACCATAGAACTAAACTGTCGATATCTTTTTGTAAGAAGTCTCGATCTGAAGCATTTTTGATGGTTTTAAAAATCTTCATATCATCAGCAAAGATTAAAATGTCGCTATAGGAGATGCAAGAAATTACATCATTAATTGCAACAATGAAAAGTAAGGGACCAAGATGACTTCCTTGTGGCACACCAGACAAAGCGTTGAAAGGTTTTGATAAAACATTTCGAAATTTGACTTCATAAGACCTATTTTTTAGGTAGGAGCTTATCCAAACAATAAATAATGGGGAAAATCCAAATGCTTTTAGTTTATATAGTATAATATTATGAGACAGTTAGTCAAACGCTTTAGAGAAGTCAGTGTAAATGCAGTCAACCTTGTTCCCACATTCAAGGGCGTTGGAACATTTATGATGAAATGATAGAAGGTTGGTAGCCGTCGATCTTCTTTGCATAAATCCATGCTGCTGATGACAGATAACATTCCTTGCGAAGAAGGAAAGGCTTTCGCAGACTACTTGTTCAAATAGCTTTGGTATGCATGAGAGCATAGAAATTGGCCTGTAGTTTTTTATATCTATTTTTTCAAACTTCTTGAAAACAGGTGTTATAAAAGAATTTTTCCAAAGAGTGGGAAATATTCCAGATTTTAAAGACAGCTTGAAAAGATATTCAAGTGGAAATGATAAACGTGAAGAACACTTTTTTAAAACAATTGGCGGAATCGAGTCCGGACCAGAAGAAACGTCATCTTTAAGAGAAGAAAGGTGGTAAGTAATTCTGTCTCTGTGAATAGGGATACTATTAAAATTCACTTGCGAGCAGTGAGTTAAATACTGAAAAAAATGTTCATCAATTTCTAAATTCGTACTACAAAAAGAACCACAAAAATGATTTGCAAAGGCATTGCAAATTTCATGAGTATTTTTTAAAGAAGTGCTATTATAAACAAAGTTGAGTGGATAGCCGTCTGATTTTTTTTTTAGAGTTTACAAAGGACCAAAAACTTTTTGGGTCATTTTTCAGAGAACTCGCCATTTGATTGACATAGTTAGAGTATAGATTATGAGAAAGTGTTTTGAAGTCTTCAAAAAAACTTATGAATAGTTGGTGGTCAGAGTAGTTAAATAGGTCTTCCAAGCTTTGTTTCTTTTGTTCCTTAGAGCCTTTAATTCCTTGGTAAACCACGGTTGACTGAAACTAGTATTTCTAAGCAACTTTTGGGGAATTGTTTTTTTCATGCTATTTTCTAAAATTGAGTAGAAGCACCGCTTCGTCAATATTTTCAATAGTTGATATATTTTCAATACCAGCAATGCATAATTCATTCGATAGCAAATCGAAGTTCGCTTTTCGAAAGTCAAAAGTGTATACAGTCATTTAAGTTATTAATATCTCGAGAGACGTTGCTTAATTCTATGAAAATTTCTAAAGGGGGATGGAGATCATCAATTCTAGTAATACCCGAATTTGATTGAAGAACTACCGTGCTAATAGCTTCGGATGAGAAAACTAAGTCTAACATACGACTAATACAGCTTACTTGCTGTAAGTCAGCAGATATAATATTTATTATCTAAACAAGAAAGCTCACGCTGCGGTGAAGTTAAAGAAGGTTTTTGGAAAGATCCATCGTCAGAGGGTAACCATTGAACGTATGGTAGATTAAAGTCACCAATTAAAAGAATTTGACTTTCTAAGTCAGACAATTCAAAAATATGATCCAAAATGAGGGCCAGTTCAGAATAAGCTGAAGCTGAACTTTTTGGAACAATATATATACAATAAAAATATTTTTTAACAGTTTTCACACAAACAACATCAATAGACAGTTCAAACGGAAAGAGTATGCGAGACGACATATATGTGTTCCTGATCGAAATCAAAACACCACCCCCGACATCATCTCGTCTGTCTACGTGACGATCTTTACGGTAGACCGAGAACTCAGGGCTCAAGATTTCGGTGTTCAAGTGACTTGAGTCTAGCCAAGTTTCAGTCAGAGCAAATACGTCATGTTTAAAAACGAGGGAATTAACATACAAAGCAGCAGTTTTACTGCGAAGACCTCTTACGTTTTGATAAAAGAGGGAAAATCTAATTAGTTTTTTGGAGCAGTATTAATAACCAATTTGTTTTTAACTCTCCTGTTGATGGAAAATTCTTTAACAAGAGCACCACCAGGCCAAGAGTTACTGTCACAAATAGAGTCGAAAGACGAGGGCGGGACAATCAACTTGAATGAAGACACAAAGCTATCAGTTTTGCTTATCTTAGTATCTACATTTAATAAAATTTTCGTTAGGAATTAACTTCTTTGATACTAGATAGCGCAAAACATCGTTTGAATTAATATCCGGCCTAAGCCGAGACACAAAAATTAACTTAGGTTTTGGAACTGCCTCCATTGGTGTAAAATATGCACCAGATTCAGGATCAGAACAAGAATTAGATGGCAATGATCTATTTTCAAAATCTACAGCTTCAACTACTGGTTCCATCGCGACAGAAGGAATATTGATTTTGACAGAGTTGCTTCTCAAAGTCTTGCGCTTTGAAGGAGGGCTCAAATTTTTGCTAATCACTATGCCTTCACGATTTTTTTTAGGCCCTGTACTTGGAATCAAGGCAGAGCTTTTAGTTGCTGACGAAGTAGACTGAGGATTGAGGTCCTTTAAATCGAGAGCTTTCTGGGGAATTGAAGTTTCTAAGTCGTCTGTAGATGTAGATACTTCAACAGAGCTACAGGGAGAAGAAAATGATTCTAAGTTCAAAACGGATTTATTGAAAGCTTTGTGCAACTGATCGAAACTTTTCGACAGCTTTTCAATTTCTAGTTTGAACGTAGACATCTTTATCGCTAATTGAGAAGTAAATATCTTCTAACAATCCTCGCAATACCAACAAGCACTTTTAAAAGCACTTATTTTATCTGAAAGTGCATTGTTGGCCTTAATACATTTAGCATGAAATGCATTACCACATGGACCATAGCATGCGAAAGAGGTGAGTTGGAACTATCCATACATTTACCCGCCGCACAAGCCATGGCTAATCAAAAAAAAATTTTAATTTTAAAGTAAAAAAAAAAAAAAAGTTAGGGATTGACTGGGAATCGAACCGGAATAGCTTGGCTTACTTAGTATTTATTCTAAAAGAAAAGCGCGCTTTTACCAACTGCATCAACCAGACGATAATTTTGAGTTAACAAAGTTAAGTAAATGAAATTAGGTTTTCTTAGGAGATTATGCTATAAGGAAAAAGGATAGCTTAGGAATTTTAAAGCAGTTAAGGGGAGAGACTAATATTTATTAATAACACTCAAATTGCACTCAATTGATGTGAACGGAAAAATTTTTTTCTTACCAAACACTATCACTATACAATTAAGGTAAACAGAGAATCAAAAAGAATTGGAAACAAGCTGATTTACAAATCAAAATAACACATTAGACGGTAACTCAAACTTGAAAACACCTAATTAAAATGCAATTTATAATTACAACAAGTAAATAACACTACAAAAATGAAATTTATTAAGACACGGACAACCAAACACACAAGAACCCGTGTTACCACTTTCCCAGTCAGTTTTTCGGTAGTTTCGGAAGATTGGTTGCATAAGAGGTTCATCACTAAGATCAAATTGAATGTATTGTAACGTGAACCCAACATTTAATACCAATTTCCTAATCGAAAACGTTCAGCCGAAAAACACATCTGGGAGCACTAGTGTAAGTGTAGAAATTCTAGGAGAGAAAATGTTTGACAGCCAAAACAGTGGAGAGTTGCAGACCATGTGGAAGTTACTGGAGAGTTCTAGATGAAATGTCATTCGATATAAATAGCCCGCCCGAGACAACCAGAGGGCAGTTTTGTTTATAGAGTGAGAAAGTTAAGAGTAAATACAAGTGATAGTCCAAAAGTCGAGTTGAGATCGAATAAGGTATAGAGACTGAATAAAAGTGGTTGAAATAAATTGAAAAGTGAAGTTTTATTTTTCGAACTAAGCGCACGTTACATTGGTGACAGAAGTGTAAATAAAACTTAATTGGAAAAAAAAAAAAAAAAAAAAAAAAGTAAAAGGAAAAATAAAAACAATTAGAAGAAGAGCTCAACTGCATTGAGCTTAAAAGTGAGTTAGGTAATCGAAATCTTTCTAGAGCGGGATCGAAAAATGAGCTCGTCCTGCGCTTGCGTAACTATTTGGAACAGCAAGGTGAAGACGTTAACACTTTTGTCTTTGAAGCAGAAGTGGAGGAAGAGGAAGGAAATGAAAGTGTAGATTTTTCTAGTATAATGAAGACTTTATTAGAACAAAACAAGCAACAGCAGAATATTCTCGGACGTCTGGAAGAGCAACGAAACGATCAAAAGAAGGAACAGCAGAATGTTCTTGAACGACTCGAAGTACAACAAAAGAATCTGGAAGAGCAACGAAACGAGCAAAAGAAGCTGATTGAAGAGCAACGAAACGAGCAAAAGAAGGAACAACAGAATATTCTCGAAAGACTTGAGGCGCAACAGAATGTTTTGGAAGGTCAGAAAAACATTCTAGAAAGCAAATTGGGTAACATTGAGAAAAATGTTTGTGGCCTAGAAAAACGCATTGAATGTGTTGAGAAACGATTTTCCAAGCTTGAGAGTCAATGCGAAAGTCAGCTTGCCACTTTGGAGAAACGAATCGAAAACATGGCTAAGGAACTAGACCAGATGCGGAAAATGGAGCTACGGAAAACTTGTGGAGATTGTCTAAAGCAAAGAGAAGTACAACCACCAACATTCGATGGACAGTCGTCTTGGTCAGTTTACAGGAGACAATGCGAGGCAGCTGCGACAGCAAATGGCTGGGTTGACGAAGACAAATACACAGCACTGACTCTTGCTCTTAGAGGACCAGCAGCTGAATTACTTCAAACTGTTCCAGCTGGTAAGAACAACGATTTCAGCTCTCTCGTGGCAGCTATAGATAAACGCTTTGGTGATAGCCACTTGAAAGAAGTCTTCCGAGTCCAACTCAATAACAGAGTCCAGAAAAGGGGTGAAAGTCTACAGCAGCTCCAAGCAGACGTCGAAAGACTGGTTCACCTGGCATACCCGGATGCTGGAGAAGAAATCATCAACCATATGGCTGTAGAGTCCTTCGTTCGTGCCATTTCTGACAAACATCTTCAGAGATCTGTGCGAACTGCTAGAACACGAACTCTTTCTGAAACTCTAGAGTTTGCATTAATGATGGAAGCATCTGAGCAAGCTTCTCAAATGGTACATTGTCAAAGAGAAGCCATATTCGAGGCTGGATCATGCCCAGGAGTTAAGCTACAAAGGAACCAGCGGAACGGACTTGCCAGATGTTGGAATTGTAATAAGACGGGGCACTTACAGCGACAATGCCGGTTTCCACCAATTAAAACTGAAACTTCTTGTCGACGTTGTGAAGTCCAAGAAAATCAATCCGTGAGCTGTAGAGTAAGACCGCAGACTTATCAATACCGAATTGGACATCAGGTAGAAAACCCCCAATGGAATTGCTGGGGGAAAGTAGAGACCAAGACTCAGCGGATGAGAATGGAACCCATATTCGGATGGAACAAGGAAGAATTGAGGTCTGCTCAAACGAAGGATCCAGACATCGGACCGATTCTCAAATGGAAAGAGAACAACACGATACCTGACTGGGACGACATTTCTCACCAAAGCCCTGTTGTCAAAGCGTATTGGGCACAGTGGGATTCGCTTCGCGTGCAAGAAGGAGTACTCCAGCGCAAATGGGAATCTCCTGACGGTAAATCTTTTGTAATGCAGCTTATTGTTCCTCAATCGAAAATCAAGGAGGTTTTACAAAAGATGCATAGAAGCCCTACAGGAAGCCACCTGGGAGTCAACAAGACGCTGGGGAACGTGCGAAAACGCTTGTACTGGCTGCATGTTAGAGGTGACGTGGAGAAGTGGTTCCGAAATTGTTATGTCTGTGATTCAAACATAGAGGTGGGTAGGCTTACAGATAGACCTAATAGAACAGGGACATGGGCCACAGTGTATGGCGACCGGATGAAGACCCGGTATGACACAAAAGCGACAAAGGCAGGATTCCAAGCAGGAGATCGTGTGTGGCTTTATAATCCTCATCGTCAAAAGGGATTGTCACCGAAACTTCAGCAAAACTGGGAAGGTCCCTATACTGTTGTCACGAGGATTAACGACGTGGTTTACCGCATCCAAAGAGGACTAAGAGGCAAGTTAAAAGTAGTTCATTGTGACCGGCTGCATCGATATAGTGGCGAGGCTGCAGATGGAATTATTCGGGACGAACAATCTTAAGGAGGGGGCAGTGTAACGTGAACCCAACATTTAATACCAATTTCCTAATCGAAAACGTTCAGCCGAAAAACACATCTGGGAGCACTAGTGTAAGTGTAGAAATTCTAGGAGAGAAAATGTTTGACAGCCAAAACAGTGGAGAGTTGCAGACCATGTGGAAGTTACTGGAGAGTTCTAGATGAAATGTCATTCGATATAAATAGCCCGCCCGAGACAACCAGAGGGCAGTTTTGTTTATAGAGTGAGAAAGTTAAAGAGTAAATACAAGTGATAGTCCAAAAGTCGAGTTGAGATCGAATAAAGTATAGAGACTGAATAAAAGTGGTTGAAATAAATTGAAAAGTGAAGTTTTATTTTTCGAACTAAGCGCACGTTACAGTATCTATGATCAGAAAAGGAGTGTTCAGTAGATTCTTTCCAATTAGTAATCCTATGATGAACCGAATCGGAGACAAGAGTGGTATCTAAAATTTGTTGTCTGTTTCTGGTAATGAATGTTGGTTCATTGCCAGTATTACTTACTATGAGGTTAGTACTTAAAATAAAATCAAAAAGTGATTCACCCCTTTCATGTATGTCAATACTTCCCCATACTGTGTGATGCGCATTGGCATCGCATCCAATGATGAGGCAGATCTTCTGCCGTTCTGCTTCAGCGACAATCCTTTTTAATAAGTCGCCTGGGGAAGGGCCAGGATGGTCGTGGCCGAGGTAAGCAGATACCAGCCAGTAGGTGTTGTCATCGGTCTGGTATCTTATTGTGGTTACATCTCGATTGCTGTAATTAGGGATTAAAAATACATTAGTGCTACTTCTTACCAATATGCAGATTATGTAATGGAATTGTGTTGTATGAAAAGCTATATTTTATTGTTGGGCGATGTTAATTTGCCAGAAGTGAATTGGGTCCCTTCTAAAGACGGATCCTTTCAAGTTGCATCTTTGACTTCGTCTCAGCAAGAGCTTCGTTTACTTGACAATATCATTTCCTAATACTTACAGCAAATAAGCTGTATTAGAAACTTTATGAATCGCATGCTCGATTTAGTTTTTTCATCTGACGCATTTAGTACTGTTGTTCTTAAATCTAAGTATGGCATTACTAGCTGAGATAATCTTCACCCACCTTTAGATATTTTTTTTGGATTTGAGCTCTGATTTATATGTTCGAAGTAACTCATTTGACTGTTCATATACTTTTGACTTTCGGAGAGCGAATTTCGATTTGCTTTCCGAAGAACTCATCACAGCCGGTATATGTAATGTATTAGCTCCTGACAATATCGACGTTGCAGTCAAATGCTTTTACTTGATTTTGGAAAATTGTATAAACAAAATTATTCCCCGAAAAATCCTTAAAAATTCCTGCTTTAGTCAGCCTTGGTATACCAAAGAACTAAAGACTCTGCGGAACAAAAGGAACAAAGCCTGGAAAGCCTACATTAAGACTCATTCTACATCCTGACCACAATGTTTATATTAGTTCTTTTGAAAACTTTTACACGCTCTCTAAAACTCTTAACTCCAACTACCTTAGACAGATGTCTTTCTCTTTAAGGGATGACCCGAAAAGTTTTTAGCGATTTGTGAATTCAAAAAAAAAAAATCTGATGGGTACCCAGTTAACTTTATTTCTGGTGATACTCCTCTAGAGAATACTAACGATATTTGTAATGCCTTCGCTAATCATTTTCGAAGCTCTTTCTGTGATACCCCCGTAGTAATCGATGAAAAATACTTTACGTATTTACGTAACTGCTCTCAAGTAAGCTTTAATAATATCCCTGTTCATAGTGACAAAATTTTAAAATATTTATCACTTCTGCAAGATGACTTTTCGTCCAGTCCGGATGGAATCCCGCCAATTCTTTTAAAGAAATGCCATTCTATAATAATGTTCCCACTTCAATATCTTTTTCAGCTTTCAATCAAAACAGGTGTTTTCCCAAGTCTTAGGAAATAGTCCTTTATCACTCGGGTTTTTAAAAAGGGTGATAAGATAGCAATAAAAAACTACGGGCTTATATCCAAAGTTTTGCATCCCCAAACTCTTTGAACAAGTTGTTTGTGACAGCCTCTCATTCTTTACCAAAAATATTATCTTTTTATAATATTAAAATATTAAAAATATTATTATTAAAACGTTATCAAACCTTCTTTCTTTTCTTCACAAATGTTCCAATGCGCTCGAAAATGGGTATGAGCTCGACTGTATCTACACTGATTTTTCCAAAGCCTTCGATCAACTCTCTCACGATGTTATATTATATAAGCTCAAGGCTTTCGGATTTCCTTTAATATTTATTGTATGGGTATGCTCTTATCTCGAAAATAGAACGTACCAAGTAAAATTTCGTAACAGATTTTCGAATCCCTTCAATGCTCTGTCGGGTGTACCACAAGGCAGTCACCTTGGGCCTTTGCTTTTCATTGTTGCCATTAGTGACGTTGTCTCGTGCATTTCGTATAGTGAAATTCTAATTTTCGCAGATGATATGAAAATTTTTAAATTCATTCAAAATACTTCTGATCGCGCACTCCTTCAAAAAGATATCGATAGCTTTGGAACATGGTGCAAAAAGAATGGTCTTAGTCTCAACCCCTCGAAGTGCCAAACTATGACTTTCTCGAAAAAACGTGAACCTAGTAGAGGTATGTATTTAATGTATGGTCATTCATTGTGTAATGTCTCAAGTTTTCGTGACCTAGGTGTTTACTTCAATATTAACCTTGAATTTAGTGAGTACATAAACTCAATTGTTAGGAAAGCAAATCCTATGCTGGGTTTCATAAAGAGGTGGTCGAAAGAATTTGATGATCCTTATGTAACACTATCTTTGTATAACTGCTACGTTCGCCCTCATCTCGAGTACGCCTCACAAGTTTGGTCTCCCCTATACGAAATTCATAAACATCCTATTGAGGCAGTACAACACAAATTTATACGTTTTGCTTTGAAGGGTCTTCCTTGTGAGGATCCATTCAATCTACCTCCTTAAGAACATCGAATTCAACTTTTGCAATTAAAAACCCTTAGTCAAAGACGTATCAACAATGACTTAATATTTTTCCACCAGCTTATGACTGGCTTTATTGATGCTCCCTACTTGCTCTCGTCCATAAGTTTTAACTACCGCGAAGGATCTCACCACTTGCGTAATTTAGAGTTGATTCATATCCACCATCATAGAACCAACTACGGCATGCATGAGCCGCTATCGCGCATGAGTAGGCTATACAATTCTAATTCCCTACTTATAGATTTCAATGTTAATAAAAATTGTCTAAAACAAAAATTTAAAACCAGTGCTCCACATGCATGATTTTTGTTCAATGTTTCTTAGTTTATAAGTCCATGAAAGTATTTATAGCTTATGTTTTATTTTATTTCTAGTAGTTTATTTAATTATTATTGTAATTCATGTTAGGTGTTCTATATTGTATGTCACTATTTGTATTTTTTTTAATATATATAATATATTTTCTATACGTTCTCCTTGTGCTGGTGTTGGTGTTTACTAATCTCTAACACTTGCATTTATGATGAAGAGCGTAGATAAGTACGTACAAATGAGTTTGCTCTAAACTCTGTGCGACTTAGTCTCTGAGATGCAAAAAAAAAATATGCAGGATCTGGGTTCACCTTTGTCCTTCATATACAGTAGAGTATATCCAGGAGCCCTTTGTCCATGAATGATGGATTTGATGATCCAAGGTCTTGGATAAGGACAATATCTTCCCCTCTCTAGTTTAAGCGAAGAAGAAGGGAGGCCGAAGCCTGCTTCAAATTCTCTAAGACCGAATTCAAAAATATTTGGCAGATAGATTCGGCTGAACGTAAGCTTTCATTTGGTACTAGTCTCATAGGTGTACACCCTGGGTCCAAGTATGCACCACCTCCTTTATGATGTTTACACTTGCAGCACAACGCTGAACGATGAAGCACGGCGTTCACACGTGCTATTTCTATTTCTCTCGCAATTGATGTTTGTATGCACGTGTATAGTGTTGTATGTGCTATATCCTGCATTGTGTGTAACGATGTGTTCGAAAGATGATAAGTTTAATGATGAAATATGTGAATGACGATAATGGGTGAAAGATGATGTATATGAATGTTGATGATGATGATGATGTTAATTAATGGAAAGCAGACTACACACCGACATCAGTTCAGCTCGTCCGATAATTACGACACGCACCTATTATGTCATTTGCTCAAAGCTATGTTTCGATCGAACGAAGAAATTATGGGGAGAGGGGGTCCAAAGAAAAGAGAGTGATATCGAAATCAACATTCATACGAATAGTTTTTGTTGAAAATTTACCGTAACACAGGAAGAACGTCAACAATAGAAAACTTTATGAAGTAACACAGGAAGAACGTCAACAATAGAAAACTGTATGAAGAAGATAGGGTCTAGGAGGATAGGGCCTTTCCTTATAGACAAGTGCATGGTGCAAACTGGAAGACACTTACTGGAAACCCTGACCAATTTATCCAAACCTCTTTGTACCCGAGATACATATATCAATGCGATGACTGTAATGGACGTCGACACATTCACCAACGACGAGGCAATGACTTTCTACGCGTCATCCCAGCTCTGCGGCTAGTTGCCTTGCGATTGCTCTTAGACTCGGTATGTTGGAGATGTTGTGCTATAGGAAAAATCGAAATTTACAAGAACTCAGAATCGCAATTTTGTGACTTATAACATTTTTATATGGCAACGGAGCATACAATGTCACAATTTCATCAAAAAAAATTTTTTATTTACGAGGCAATGAGTATCGGCTACATGTTAAACTAATACTTACATAGTTTTGATCGAATTTGAAACTCCTTTAAACACGTCTTTTGAGAGATATACTAGATTCGGAGCTTGTGATATATAGCTAAAAAGCGTAATAGGAAAGAAAGAATATCGGTCACTTCAATTCATAACAAAACATCTTACGTACATGGTTCGTAACAGTTTCAGTGTCTCAAATGCTCGTTCTTGAATAGTTTCAAAATACTTTAGATCGGAAAGTATTCTGGAAAGAAAACAAAACTGACATAAAGTAAATTTCGTATACATAATCAATTAAAAGGTTAAATATTGTCATACAAATCACGCAGCGATGGTGCATATATTTTTAGTCCAGCACGTCGGAGCAACTTTAGTCCTGCTGAAGAAATAGTCAAGCGCTGCATTGAGGAATAAAGCTTTTGCGGAACTCTTACAAGGGACTCTCCGGTGCATTTGCATTCCAATTCATCCTAAAAGTGTAAGAACAAACAAGTACTGACATACAATGAATAGCTTGGTAGATATGCAAGCTTTTAAACTGCTTCAACCATGTGGAGCTGGTTCAAAAAATAAAACTATTACTGTTTGACAATAATAGTAGGGGAGCCCAGGAAGGGATTTTGCTCGTTACTCGAGCGCGTCAGAAAATCATATGGGGAGAAACCTTGCACCCTGTAAGGTACTCCTACCATATATGAAACCTTAATGTTGGGGCGTTCGTTCAGGGCAGCCCGTCAGACTAGTAAAAAAAACTCGAGCGCGTCAGATTAAGAGATGGTAGGTTGACTACATCCAAAAGAGTGTATATTTCAATAATCTGACAATTTGAGCGGGGCCTTAGTAAGTAGGCGAGTCACAAAGATGTAAAAAAAAATCGATGTTTTGAAATACTCGAGCGCGATTAATTTTTTTATTTTAAAGGTAATTTTATCAGGATTACGGAAAACATATAACCAGACATTTTGCTTGGGGCGATTGAGGTAAAATCGTCAGTAAAATGTAAAATATATGATGGTAAATATCTCGGCTACTATTGATATTAGCAATTGGTCCAAAAGATCTTTTTTGTAGAAAACTAAATTCTCTACAAGTTTATAATTTCCAATTTTTCTGTAGCTTTTGTTATTTACGAGATAACTGCGACAAAACGTGAATTTTATGGAAAAATCTGGTTTAGTGACCCGTACCACCTGGCCCGTACCACCTGGCCGGTATGAGTAACGACTTCGCCACACAGAACATTTTTGTAGAACGTTTAATTTCGAGAAAAAAACATCTTCGGTTAAAGCGATCTCATGAAATGCCGCTGAGCTATAGAAATTTAAAAATAAAAAATCAGTTAAAATTGTCAGACTAAAAGTACGCCCCCATATAATTGTCAGATTACCATCCTGGAGGACGAAGACATCAAGTTGATCACTCTGTATAAAAATCTGACGCGCTCGAGTATTTCAAGGTCACGTGTTTTTTTTAACATTTTTAAAAATCAGCCATGACTTATCTTACTTAAATTGTCAGATTATTGAAATATACACTTTTTTGAGTACACTTAACATACACTTTAAAAATCTGACACGCTCGAACAACTTTTTTTTTTTGTTTCCAACCTCTCTTTACACCCATTTGCCCCCAGTAAATCGTCAGATTAATATATATCGGTTATCAGAAAGGCAAAGCGCGTATACTGTATGAAAATCTGACGCGCTCGAGTATTTCAATTCGACTGTTTTTTTTACATTTTTAAAAGCTCATACACGCCCATCGCCCCACTAAAATGGAAAATTGCAATACACTTTTTTCGTTTTAGAACGTAAACTTCACAGTCCAATAAGTCCCCATGACGCTTTAGTAACTGCAAATTTAGCATCCTGGGCTCCCCTACTATAAGATAGTGTACATTTAAAAGACAACTGAATTGAAAGGCAAAGGCCTTTAACTATATTTGGAGAATATTCGATAAATGACGATATGGTTCCTTGTTTAGTGAGGTCATTTGAGCTTGAATATCAATAATTCAAAAGGAATATAATAACAA
Organism: Melanostoma scalare; assembly: GCA_949752695.1. Lineage (NCBI taxonomy): Eukaryota > Metazoa > Arthropoda > Insecta > Diptera > Syrphidae > Melanostoma > Melanostoma scalare. Next base: position 98,737,987 of record OX456986.1, read on the forward strand.
TGCTTATTATCTTTGATCTCTAAGACTTTTTTTTTTGATAATGGGAAGATAACCCTTCATATTTAAATAAATGTAATGATTTGCAGGTTAAAGCTCAAACTGCGTATTCATTCCCATCTTTTTAGAACAACCACTTGTCGGATTGAATCAAATTTGGTTTTGTTTTAAAGCTAATAAGAAGATCTTTAAATCTATTGATCTTTTATTATTTTGATATTCTGAAAGGTTTCGAAACTACAATGATTGTAAAAACTGTATTTAATAATTTTAATAATAAATATTTATTGCTTATCGTAGTTTCACAGTAAGATAAATCTCATGGTTTGTGAAGAATTTACAAAGTTAACAATGTTCAAAAGCAAAATTTTTAAGAGCATTTGATTAATTAACAAACGGATTAAAAAAACAGTGATACGGAAAAAAGAGAATAAGAAAAAGAAAAAAAAGAGTATCTGAATCTATCATCTGGGAATTGTTGAAATATCTTAACATAAAATTTCTTAACATCTAAAGTTATTATTTATGTATCACTGGTCAAGTGCTTAAAAAAAACTTGTTTTATAGGTGCTAGTGTTTGTGACTCTCCTAAGTGCAATGGTTAATGAGTTCCATAAGCGAACAGCGTGGACAAGGAATGAGCGTTCAGACTGCAAACAATAAAATCTAGGCTGCAATAAAATAGCAGTTCTTCGTGAGGTTGCAAAATTTAGTCTGCTGTACAAATACTCTGGATGATGGGTATGCATAAAATCGTACAAGAGTAATTTTCTGAACTTAATAAGGTTATGGTTTATGAGTAATACACAATTAATATTCTGCCTTTTAAGCAACTTTTCAGATATCAATAAAACATATTGAGGTCAATTAAATGTTTGTATGGAAGTTGATTATTAGACAGAATATTGTGTAAAGAATAAGAAAATAATAATAAATTGCTTTGCAAGCAAAATAATTAGTATAAATAGACTTAAAAAATAACAATAAAGCGCAGTTCATTTTATCAAGTATAAGGTGTACATTTTTATTTAAACAAGTGGTCCTTCGGGTAAAAAACAAGTTTTAACCATTGCCAAGCGAATCTTTTGTTCTTAGTGTGAGGATGCACTAAGGTGGTTAAAAAACTTTACCATAAAAATATTAGCTTTTTCGTTTGAAAGGTAACAGTTTACCATATTTAAAATTATAACCATTGCCAAGCCAATCTTTCGTTCCTAGTGTGAGGCTGCACTAGGGTGGTTAAAAATTATATAAAAAAAAAGAAGAAAACTCATACAAAAAAGCAGTCTACTTCGACTACAAAATGGATCAACTTGGGAGAACCATTGATAACCTACAAGAGCCTTCCAACCAGTTGGAAGATGTAAGGGTTAACCTTACAAAGCTGCCGCTAGAGAGACGTAATCAGGAAACGCTCCCTAGACAATACGAGAGGGCAAGAAATTTGTGGAGCTCGATAAAAAAAAATACTAACTTACTTACTTAGGTGGGCATTACAGTTCGGGGTGAACCTGGGCCTCAACCAACATCCTTCTATAACGACTTCGATTTCGGGCGAGCTCTCTCCAGTTTCGCACTCCAAGTCGGTTGAGGTCTTCATCCACTTGATTGCGCCACCTAAGACGAGGTCATCCTCTTCCGCGATTTCCCTGCAATGTGCTTTCGAACACCCGACGAGCCGGAGCGTTTGGGTCCATCCACTCTACATGGCCCAACCATCGTAGCCTCGCGATGCGTACTCTTCTAGCTATGCCCATGTCGCGGTACAGGTCATACAGCTCGTTGTTGTATCTTGTTCTCCACACATTGCCTTCGCATACGGGACCAAAGATCATTCGGAGAATTTTTCTTTCGAAACGACCAAGGGTTTTCTCATCCGCTTTCGATAAAGTCCATGCTTCTGCGCCGTAAAGAAGAACTGGGATGATCAAGGTCTTATACAAGGTTACCTTGGTTTTTCTAGAGAGGGTTTTGTTTCTCAATTGCCTTCTTAACCCAAAGAAGCAACGGTTGGTAAGAGTTATTCTCCGTTTGATCTTCGCACTGATGTTGTTGTCCGTGTCTACAGCGGATCCTAGGTGGACGGAGTCCTGTACTACCTCGAAGTTATGTCTGTCTATTGTGACGATTTGTCCAATTCGTCGATGTTTTATGTCCCTGTTTGATGACAGCATATACTTCGTTTTGCCCTCTGTAACTATCAAACCCATTTTTGCCGCTTCTGTTTCAATACTCGCAAAAGCACCTATGACACACGCTTTTTTCTTCCCATTACGTCAATATCGTCTGCATAGGCGAGTAATTGCACAGTCTTTTGAAAGATTGTTTCTCTGGTGTTGACGTTTGAGTTTCTTACAATCTGTTCAAGTATGATGTTGAGGAAATCGCATGACAGCTTGTCGCCTTGCCTAAAGCCTTTTTCGACATCGAAGGTCTCGGTGAGTTCTTTACCGACCTTGACGGAGCAGCGTGAATTCTCCAAAGTCATCCTGCATAGTCGTACGAGTTTTGCAGGAATGCCGAAACTAGACATGGCTCTGTACAGCTCGTCTCTGCAAATGCTGTGATACGCGGCCTTGAAAACGATAAAAAGATGGTGAGTATCTATTTATTTATTTATTTATTTATTTATTTACCATCCATCGAGTTCATAACTCTTCTACACTTAACGATATTTACATAAAACAAAACCACATTGATAAGGACCTATCAAGTTGTCGTGGGGTTTCAGACGTTCACATATTACAGCAGACAAGATCTTATAAGCGACGTTGGTTAAGGAGGCTTATCCCTCTATAATTGGCGCAATTGTGAGGGTCTCCCTTCTTTAGGATCGGGCATACGATACTGAGGTTCCATTCATCGGGCATGCTTTCTTCTGACCATATCATGCAGATCAGCTGGTGCTTGCTCCTTTCCAACTGGTCTCCAGCTGCCTTGAAAAGTTCGGCATCAAGGCCAACTGCACCTGCAGTCTTATTTGGTTAAAGTTTGCATATGGCAAGCTTAACTTCTTCCAGGCCGGGAGGACGGCATTCTTGATCATCGTCCAAGCTGAATGGGGCAATCTGCCTGACAGCGGAATTTGTGTCCTCATCGCCGTTCAGCAGTCTGCAGAAATGATCTTTCCAGATCCTCAGTAGCAACTGTGACTCTATAACTATGTTTCCCTGCTGGTCTTTACAGGCTTGAGTTCGGGGTTTGCCACCCTGGAAGGATCTTTTTATCTTTTCGTAAGACTTCCGAATCTCGTTCCTGTCATGGCACCTCTCTATTTCAAACGAGCGCTTCTCATGCTGCTTCTTTTTCTTTTTGAGAAGTCGGTGTTCTTCCCTTCTTTTCTCCTTGTAGATCTCGTTATACTGATCGTAAGCAGCCCTTGTTCGTTGTTGCATCAGTATTTGTCGTGCTTTTTGTTTGGCTGCATTTGCCTGCCTGCATTCTTCATCGAACCATGGGTTTCATTTTGGTGGCCGAGTGAAACCCAGAACCTCAGAGGTAGCGGTTCTGATTGCTTCTTGGCATTGCTGCCACTGGTCTTCAATGCTTAATGCTGGCGGCATGGGATTCAAGGATAATTGAAGGTACACTCGATTGGAAAAGGCATTGGCAATCTCTTGCGATTGTAGCTTTCCGACGTCATATCTCTTCACAGCGTTAGTTCGTGCTGGTCGAGAACAAGATATCCTCATTCGTACCTTGGCTACAACAAGGTAGTGGTCCGAGTCAAAGTTGGCCCCTCGGAAAGTTCGGACATCTAACACACTGGAAGAGTGCCTTGCGTCCATCGCAAAATGGTCAATTTGGTTGACGGTTAATTGATCTGGGGATCGCCAAGTACCTTTATGAATTTTGAGATGCGGGAAGCGTATACTACTCACAACAACATTTAGCCCCTCAGCAAAATCGATTAGCCTCAGTCCGTTTTCGGAGGTTTTGTCGTGGAGGCTATGCTTGCCGATTATATTTCCAAAGATGTCCTCCTTCCCTAGTTTTGCGTTAAAATCGCCAAGAACGATTTTCACGTCTTGTCTAGGGCACTGCTCATATGTTTCTTCGAGGAGCTCGTAGAATCAGTCTTTGGAATTGTCGTCTTTCTCTTCTGTGGGGGCATGGGCGCATATTAGGCTAATGTTGGCGAATTTAGCCCTGATGCGGATGGTCATTATACGCTCATTAACTGGATTTTGGCTAATCACCTTATCCCTGAGTCTTCCTCTAACGACAAATCCGCACCCAAATAAGCGTTGTTTCTGTTGTCTATAGCAGTCGGCATAGTAGATGTCACAGTTTTTCATCTTCTTCATGCCCGGTCCACTCCATCGCACTTCTTGGATGGCGGTTATGTCTGCTTTGCAGCAGTCCAGAGCGTCCGCAAATTCTCCATCTGCACGTAGTTCGTTAAGAGATCTTACGTTCCACGTCTTTTTTCGTTTGCTTAGGTCGTCAACTTTGAAATCATTATCGTTATCCGAGGCTTTTGGTTGTTTCGGAACCATATTTTTTTTCCGTGGTTAGGTAGTTAACCCTAGATTTAGATTTAGATTAGATTTGGGGGACGGGTAGAGCTTGCTCAGCTCCGGGCACTGCGGTGTCTGAATGAAACCTATTGTGCCAGCCCATGTGAGGTTTCAGAGCAGTTCTCCTGCTTCTGAATTGAACCAGAAGTTAGCAATCTTCTGTGGGTGAATGAGTTTGAGTTTATCTAAGGGGATAATCTCATAGTCAAGTATTTGCTTTCTAAGGCGGAAAAGTGCTGGACATTCTGTAATAATGTGCAGAGATGTTTCTTCATTTTCGAGGCATAGTCTACAGATGGGATCCGCTACCAGCCTCATTTGGTGAAGATGTTTGTTTAAGGAACAGTGACCGGTTAGTAGTCCAGTGCAAATTTTTATTGTTTTCCTATTGAGGTTCAGTAGGAATTTTGATGTTTTTTCAGTATATTCTGGCAAAAATAGTTTTGAACAGATTTGACCAGATGAGTTACTAAAAGCTTTATTTGATTCCTCCAGTAGGATGTTCTTGGCAGTATGTTAGAAGGTGCTTTTATTTACACCGCAGAAGGGTTCAGGACCGACGAATGGTTTAGATGCGCCGTCTTTAGCTAAGATGTCTGCCTTCTCGTTACCATCTTAGCCTCTGTGTGCTGGGATCCAGTCTAGGATTACAGTGTTTTTCCTTGCTAGTTCAGAGAGCGACATGACTGTCTCTTGGACTAGTTTGGATCTTATGACAGGTGAGCTTAACGCCTTTAGTGCAGCTTGGCTGTCTGAAAAAATGAATATTGTTTTATTTTTCGTGTTCAATGAACATATTATTCTCGAACATTCGTTAATGGCAAAGACTTCGGCTTGGAAAATGGACGAGTGACTGCCCATACTTACTGAGAAGTTCGTTCTGGGACAGACGCTGAAAATGCCGGAACCTGTACCAGTTTCCATTTTTGAGCCGTCCGTATACCAGACCATATCTTGCCTTGAAGGATGAGGTTTTGTGTTCTCCCAGTCTTCCCTAGGGGGGATGACAATGGAGAAGTTGAGTTTGAAGTTGTACATGGGAATAGTAGCATCCAAGCACATACTAAAGGTATTAAGTTTTTCTAAACTTCCATTATCGATAGATGTCCTTTCGGGTATGGATGTGATTTTATGTGTCCTTGATGGAAAAGACGGTGTGTCGCCAGTCTTGCTTCCATTTTTATGAAAAGGTGAATTGGAGGTAGTCCTGTAATGACGTTTAGAGCGTATGTTGGTGTTGTACGCATGCATCCCGTAATGCATGTTGTTGCCAATCTTTGAATCTTTTCTAGTTTTTGGATTGCCGTTACTTCTTTCGTTTTTGTCCACCATACACTAGCTGCGTACGTTATTGTTGGTCTTACTACCAGCGTATATAGGTCGTACACCATTTTAGGTTTTAGACCCCAGTTTTTCCCGCATATGCTTCTACAAGTGCATAGAGACTTGAGGGTTCCATGACATTTTGCTGTCTAGGATTATCCCAAGGTATTTTGATTCCTTGGAGAATGGTATTGTTTCCCCATAGAGACTGGGGGGTATTGGAAGATTTAGTTTTCTTCTTTTTGTAAATGGGACAATAACTGTCTTACGTGGGTTGACAGAGAGACCTTCATCTGAGCACCAGCTTTGTACTGTGTTCAGAGCTGTCTGAAGTCTTCTTGATATTAGTGTTTCTGATGAACTTTGTATGACAATTGCTAGATCATCTGCAAAGCCCACTGCATAGATGCCTTGGGTTGCAAGTAATCTTAGGAGGCTGTCTACAACTATTGACCAGATGAGTGGTGAGAGAACTCCACCTTGTGGGCAGCCTCTTGTTGTAAGTGCTGAGATTTCCACTTCTTCGATATTGCTGTGGATAATTCTGCTGTTTAGCATTGACATTATCCATTTGCGAATAACTTGTGGAACGTTGTGGTGCCTTAGAGCACGGTCTGTAGACACAAAGGAAGTGTTGTTGAAGGCTCCTTCTATGTCAAGAAATGCCACTACGCAAATTTCCTTTTTATCGATAGAGAGTTCGATCCTAGTAACTAGGTCATTCAACGCGGTTTCCGTTGATTTCCCTGGTTGATATGCATATTGTGATGTGGATAGTGGGTGGGTAGCTAATTGCTTATCCCGGATGTGTCTATCAATGACCTTCTCCATACATTTAAGGATGAATGACATTAGACTGATTGGCCGAAAGGATTTAGGGCTTGGATCCAGATTCCTTCCTGCTTTTGGCAAGTAGATAACTGTTACTCTTCTCCAGCTTTCTGGTATGTGACCAAAAGCAAGGCTGCAAGTGAACAGTTTTGATAAAATGGGAGCAATTGTGGCAGCCCCGTTCTGCAGTAGGGCCGGAAAGATGCCGTCTTCCCCAGGGGCCTTGAATGGTTTCAATGAGGAGATAGCCCATTTGATGACATTGGTGTTGCAGATTTGTCTGGCCGTTGTCCAGTCTTCCCTAGATGGAAACATATGCTGTTCCCTTTGGGGAGATAGGTTTATTGCTGGGTCTATAATGATAGATTGTGGAAAGTGGGTGTCTATTAGTAGTTGCAGAGTTTCAATTTTATTCTTAGTCTGAGAGCCGTTTTCCTTGGTAAGGGTACCTAGGTTTGCCGGCTTGTCGGACGCGAGAACTTTGTGGAGTCTGCAACTAGAGGAGACGTCAGAGATGCTTTCTACAAATTGTTTAAAAGAGGCCTTTTTGGCTTTTTTAATTTCATTATTGTATTTGGTGAGAGCAGTAGAGTAAGTTTGCCAGTCATCATTGCGTTTTGCTTTGTTGAAAAGTTTTATTACTTTCGATCTCAATTTCTTGAGGTTGTTGTTCCACCAAGGGGTTTGCCTTTTAGTTGATCTTGTTTTCAGAGGGCAGTTGTCCTCAAAGGCAGTTATGATAGAGTTTTTTGCGTAGTCCGCAAAGAAATCTAATTTAGCTTTGCTATTAATGTTTGGGATTTTGTCTTTTAGAGAGTTTTCCAGATCTGTTTTATACGAAACCCAATCTGTTTTTCTCTTTGGACGATATGTTAGACAAGATGTTATGTTTGTGTCTAGTTTAAAGCGTATGTGTCTATGATCAGAGCAGGATGGTTCGGAGGACACCCTCCAGTCATAGACAAGGTTTTTAGAGAGAGATGAAGACAATGTAATGTCTAGAACCTCTCTTCTAGTTTTGGTGACTAAGGTGGGTTCATTGCCAATATTACATATATTTAAATTTTCTTTAATAATATAATCAATAAGGGACTCACCTCTTTTGTTTATATCCTTACTTCCCCACAGGGTGTGGTGAGCATTTGCGTCGCATCCCAGAATAACTTCCAATTTGTTTTTCTGTGCGTGCTCACAAAGTTTTACTACCTGTGGAGGTGGGCAAGGTGTAATGTCTCCAGGGAAATATGCTGAGGCAACAATGATCTCCTTGGAGTGACCGATCCTCACTATTGCTGCTGTCAGATCAGCAGATACAAAAGCTGTTAGTGGGAAGAAGGGCAGGTTATTATTAAAAATAATACAAGTTCTAGGTCTACTGGCTGAGGTTGAATATAATATTTTACCTGTAGGTGTAGTTAGACCGAGGATTTTACCACTCGTGCTGATCCAAGGTTCCTGCACGAGGGCAATGTCTAGTTTCGTTTTACTCAGCGAGTGAGCTAAGACCGCCGAAGCAGCCTTGGCGTGTTGAAGGTTGATTTGGACAACCTCCATGCTAGTTTTTTCGGATAGGAGCTCTAGAGTAGGAGCTCCCTTTGTTCTCACCCCTTTTCCCGGCTTGGGGAGACCGGGATTGCTTAGTTTACTGGGATGGAGGAATGATTTTGCCTGTCCAGGAGTTGGCCTTGCGGTCTCCTGAACAGGTTTTGTAGGATTGGGAGTAAGAGAGGGGTTGGAGGTGGAGGATTGGGTGTGGGACGGAGGTGGTATTACCGACTTAACATCGTTTTTAGCCTCAGAGGCGGATTCCGGCCTCAGGCTAGGGTTCTTTTTGATTCGGAGTTAAACCCTATTGAAATTAAAGAACGGTTGGCAGTTCAGATCTTCCAGTAGGGATACCGATCTTTCATCCATTGAAATTGTCAGGGCAAGACCCTGAGAGTTAGCTACTTTCCGAAGGACTTTCCAGTCATTGGTTGGTAGCACTTGGTTCTGAATGCGTAGCCGTTTCAGAGCATCTTCTGGTGTGTTGTTTGGACCAGGGAAGTATGCAGTTGCCACACATGGTTTCGGAAGGTCTTCACCCTCCACCATTCGCAGCTTGGCATTTTCAAATGGCGAAATTAGCTTGACTGTTTTTGCCAACCAGTCTCTACTAATCGCATCTGCACATTTCATTGTGAGCCATCCTGGTTTGTGCGAGCAGCCCAGAAATCTTATCTGTGGACCCTCCTCAGTGATCTTATGCAGCTCAGTAAGGATGGCATTTTCCACTGCTGTGATTTGCACACTTTCCAGATGGCAATTGGTAATCCTCGGCGATTATCCCAACCACAATCATTCCTGCAACCTCATTGAAAAAGAGAGCGTTGGTTTTCGCTTTTTTGCTCGGTTCAGGAACTTCGTGTCCGGACCTTCTTCTTTTGTTGGAAGGGTCTGAGGTGTCTTTCGACGGGCTTGAGAGTACTGTCTCTAACGCTGCGTCGTATGGCAGTTTTTCGGCTAGCAGTCTTTTCAAGTGCTTTTTTTGAGACGTGGTTAGGCGTCTCCGCTTGATGTTGAGCTTGTCAAGCTCTAGGGTCTTTTCTGCGTCATCTCCGAGAGCTTCACAGCTCCCGTATGATTCCACTGTCAGGACAGAGCTTTGATATCCGACGGATTCTATGTCGCTGTCGGATGTTACCATTGCAGATCGGTCTATGCGTCCCGCAAGGCTTGGTAGTTCAGCCAGTGGCTGAGAGACAGAGAGGCAGTTGCTTGCTTCTCCATCACAGGGTTTGGTATTCAAATTATCAATTTTGGATCCCACGAGTTGCTAGGGAAATAATGGGGTACGTCCACACAGAGCCCCGCATGCATGGATATGACTGAAATGAAACTGGAATTCGCCGCAAAACCAGAGTACACCGTTAGTGACTGAGCTATTTAAGATGGGCCCTCAGCCTAGTAGATCATCGGCACGGTACGGTTAACACCTTGATGCCGGCCCATGGGAAAGGAAAGGATTGGGGTTGGGTAGAAGGGGATAGAGGAGAGGGTGAGTGGAGGGATAGTGGGCAAAGGGTAGAGGGTAGAGGGAAGAGGGGGTTGGATCGTCTCTTAGTTTCGCTGTTTCTCCCTTTCGACCTTTCCGGCATGGGTGACCCTGCTGGAATCAACTCTAGTCGTAAACCCAAGTTGAGACCGCCGGTACAGCTCGTTAGTTCTCAGATTCAACTACTTAAGCCCTCCCACCACGGCAAGGTGAACGATCGTCGAGAGAGTAGTTAACCCTACGCACAACCCCCAACCTGGAGGGCCAGGTCCTTTTGGATCCCTTGTGATGCTTCTTTTACAAGGCTGGGGTAGGACTCAGGGTGTCCAGGGTCTACCCAAGGAAGCTTGGTAAGACTTGGGCTTCGGCGGTCCAACTTCTCTGAATGAAATGAAGACGCGGAAACGATCGGGTATTTTCTTAAGTAAATCTAAGTTTATTATTTTACTCTTTTCTCAAAACATAAGTACAATTCCTTTTTATTACAAAAATGAGTGTTAATAATTCTGCGGTTAAATCCGGCGTCGGTACTAGTCTTCGGAACGGCAGGTCGTCTTGGGGCGTATCGTCGTTTCCCTGGGAGCGGGATGCTGCGGCGGCTGTGTCCTTTATGCGGCGATGATAATTGCTTAGTTGGCGCTGCGTTAGGCAGGGCACTCTGTCGGCGGCCGCGGATTTCGAGGCAAAGGTCTGCGTTGCGTGGAAGGCAGAACGATCTGTCGGCGGCGGCGGACTGCGTAGGAAGCGCCTGCGTAGGGTACGTAGAAAGTGTATGCGTTTGTTTTAAGGCAAAACACTTTGTCGGCGGCAGCGGATTTCGAGGCAAAAGTCTGCGGTTGCGGGTATTATCGGTAACACGGTTGTCGTCTCGAGGAGGCTAAATGACAAGGAGAGTATACAACGGCGGTAAAAACACCACTGCGATGTAACTTCCTATACGCGGAGCTCAATGACGAGGAGAGTATACAACGGCGGTAAAAACACCACTGCGATGTAACTTCCTACGGCGGAGCTAAATGATGAGGAGAGTATACAACGGCGGTAAAAACACCACTGCGATGTAACTTCCTATACGACGGAGCTAAATGACGAGGAGAGTATACAACGGCGGTAAAAACACCACTGCGATGTAACTTCCTACGGCGGAGCTAAATGATGAGGAGAGTATACAACGGCGGTAATAACACCACTGCGATGTAACTTCCTACGGCGGAGCTAAATGATGAGGAGAGTATACAACGGCGGTAAAAACACCACTGCGATGCAACTTCCTACGGCGGAGCTAAATGATGAGGAGAGTATACAACGGCTGTAAAAACACCACTGCGATGTAACTTCCTACGGCGCGGCGGAGCTAAATGATGAGGAGAGTATACAACGGCGGTAAAAACACCACTGCGATGTAACTTCCTATACGACGGAGCTAAATGACGAGGAGAGTATACAACGGCGGTAAAAACACCACTGCGATGTAACTTCCTACGGCGGAGCTAAATGATGAGGAGAGTATACAACGGCGGTAAAAACACCACTGCGATGTAACTTCCTATACGGCGGAGACTAAGAACAGTCAAAATCAGGAAGAGTATCTTCCACAAGGAAGGAGAACTAAGTAACTATACGTTGGAGGCACTAAGATCCGTATATCTTTTTCTCGAATTATTGTAAATAATTCACTTCTATTCATAGATTTTCCTGATGCAAGGAAATGTGAATTGTAAGGCAATGACAATATTGCATACAAAAATCGGCTGACCATTGCCAATGTATTTCCCCATACGGAGATACATACAAACTAAGAAGTAAACGATATTTGGCCTTGGAGTAGATTTTTATTGCACGATTTAATTGCGTGTGAGCATTTTAATGCGAAAAGAAAGACACGTATAGTGTTTTGATGCAGTGTTCTGGAGAAATTGTGACGCTTCGTCACACCCTTCGGACACAAAGGGCTAGAATATCCAGTGTCAGTACCCTGCTGCAGGGGTGTGAGTGCTGCCGTTGGTTCACCAGGAGCTCATCCGCCACCATCTCTACTTCAATACCCTGTCCTAGTATTGAAATACCCTGAGAGACCTTTATACCAAATATGTTGGAGTAGCTCCTTCAGGGGTTTCTGCTTTTTTGACTGCTGAAGTCCACCGTTGATTCTGTCATTCGATAAATATATACTGCGACTGCATAAAAGCTCTGGATGCAGAAGCAGCCGCCGAGTTTCGTCCAAAATACGACACGGGACAAACGATTCTTTCCAAAATCGAGGAATTTTTGGAGAAGAACGCTGCAAATCCATCAAAACATGTGTTGCCCGAAGAAACAATACATCAAAACAGCAGTTCTGATTCCGAGGCACCAAAGGCTGCGATTGGGAGACCAAAAGATCTGAAGCGGACCAACGCGCCAGAATCCACCTATCCAGTGCCTTCTCATGAGTCACAGCCAACAGAACACGAGCAACAGCAACAAGTACTGCAACAGACTTTCAAATTTGTCCCAGGAGTTGGGTATGTTTTAAAGAATCCCGCGGCGGAAATTTTCAATCGAGGACAAATCGAACAAGACGACAAAAACACCACCGAAGCGCTTCTACACGCGATAGCCAAACACAAGCTAGAACGAGAGAATGCATCTCGACCCACTGATCCGTGGGGAGAAGGAGGAGGAATTAAACTTCCAGAAATCCAAATTGAAGAATACAACGCAACGGTGATATCACGAAGTACCGTGAATTCAAAGAGCAGTTCGATTCATTGGTAGAGAGGAGCAAAATGTCCAACATCCATCGCTTCACTTTACTGAAGTCAAAGTTAACTGGGAAAGCTTTGGAATCCATTAGTGGCCTGGACTCAACTGGAGACAATTATCTGGTTGCATTGTCAACTTTGGAATGAACATTTGATAATCCGAGGCATCTCATTAAATTAAAACTAGAAGATATGTTGGCCCTTCCTCATCGACCAACAATCTCAGGGAATGCAGAATCTATTTTAGCACATTTGCATTACACTAAAGGATGTGTATCCAACCTCAAAATGAAAAAAATAAATGGGGAACAGATCATGGCCTATTTAATCCTCAGAGGCTTTGATCCTATCACACGGGGCAGAATGGACGATTTTGCTAACTGCAAGACTAGGTTTCCTTCCTTGGAAGAAATAGAAGACTTTTCATTCAAGGAATACCAGCACAATCTAGATCAAAATGACAGTCTGAGATTTACTCAGCTACCTAATAGCCTATCTAAAAAAGATTCAAACGTCTCGCAGACCAGAGTACTTGCGACTTTACAACCCAATAAAGCAAACACTAATAAAACAAAGGTGGCAGGCGAACATTCTACCACTGAACCACCAAAGAAGTGTTTCATTTGCACAGAACAACATCCAATAATCGACTGCCCAAAGTTCCTGAGTTCACCGAACAGAGAAGCCTTCCTTCGTGAGCACAAAATCTGCATCTATTGCGTAAAGCATCGATTTGACTACCGTTTCCCTTTCAGGTCAAGGCAGTATCTTAATTGCAAAACATGTCAAGGATCTCACCTTACGGAAATGCATCCTCAATCGATTCCTATCATGAGTAATCCTTCACAAAGTAGCAACACGTACGTTTGCAAAAATGAGTCCGATGCTGGTGTGTTATTGCCAACGGCTATTGCAACACTCCTAGTAAATAATGATAATGTTCCAGTCCGTTGTTTGCTAGATCTAGGGAGCCAAGCCAATTATATAACAGAAGATTTGGTTCAGAAACTCAGATTACCAAAAAAACGAGCACTTGTCAAAATCTTGGGAGTGGTAGGAGAAATTGGAACAGTCCGCTTTATTGCCAACATAAATCTGAAGCTGGATCACCCAGATCTACCAATTTCAAATAAAAAGGCGCTGGTAGTCAAACGAGTTACCGCGTCACTTCCAAGTATGTCTAGTCACATCGCCCGGAAATCGTCCTTTGATAAGCCGCTTGCAGATCCACACTTTAACAAACCAGGCCCTATATATTCTACAGTGCTACACCAAGGTCTGGAGAAAAAAGATGGATTGTTGCTTCAAAATACCTACCTCGGTGGGTCGACTTTGTCTGGAGACCCGCGAAATGGAAAAATGGCTAAACGATTTTCAACCTTTGCAACTCTCTCAGAGCTTGAGACAAACCTTCTAAATTTCTGGGACTTACCCGTTACCGGAGAGGACACCGGTGAAGTCGAGAGTTCATAGGATATATCGTCCCAATCCCTTGGAAAGTTGACGCACCAGCATTTGGAAATTCTTACCGGAGCGCAATGAAATTCTTTATTGGACAAGAAAGACGTTGGGAGAATAACGAAATCCATAAAAAAATGTCAAACGATTTTATGGAAGACTATCTCGCCTCAAATCACATGCTAGGCGAATAGTCGATCAAAGGTGTTGGTTCCGTTGGTGAAACATAAACAAGTTGCTGGCTGGGCATAACACCGCTAGTAATTTGCTTGTGTTCTCCAATCAAGATCTATACTTGTTGGTTCGACTTAGGTAGCGCCTGCGTTTGATATTGATTCTGATCCCTCAGAATTCAACCTGCCTGGATATAGTTTAGTGCCACTATTCTTTTCCTCCCATGGCCTCGCCGTATATGTTAGACATGATATTGCTGACCAACTTCTACCGCAATACGGCCTCTGTTCTAATACGAACTCTAATTTCATGTGGTTAAAATTCACTGTCCGTAAGCATATCATTCATTATTATTTTATTTATAGAAGCCTCAATTTAGACAACAATTTAACCTCTAACGAGTTTGATGAGCTATCTGACTCCACAGCAAGAATTGTTTCCCTTTATCCTCACACTGAAATCGCAATTGCGGGCGATTTAAATGTACACAACTCTCGTTGGCTTCGACATTCTGGCCAGACAACACCCGAAGGAGAATATGTTGAGATCTTCGCTGAGTTAAACCAATTAACTCAACTTGTTGATGAGCCAACTCGGGATCCAGATATTGAAGGCCATGCGGCCAACACTCTTGACCTATTTCTCACTTCTCATCCCTAAAAATATAGGGTTATAGTATCATCTCCTTTAGGCAAATCAGACCATTGTGTCATATCGGTAGATTTTTCGTTTTCCGTCACGGTAAAAAAAGATAAAGTCCCCAAAAGAACTGTGTGGCAATACGAGAAAGACAATTGGGACGGCCTGAATAATCTCTTTCGAAATTTTAATTGGTCATTGTGCTTTCTCGACGGAAACGTTGATGCATCAGCTGATATGATATCTAACGTAATTCTCAACGGCATGAGAAATTTTGTTCCTCACAGAACAAAAAGTATCATACCCAAAGAGAATTCGTGGTTTGATTCAAGCTGTAAGGAGGCGATCAGGGATAGAGAAAGTAGTTTTCGAAGATTTAAAGATAATCCTACAGTAGAAAATCGAAATTTGTCCAAATGGGATAGAAATATCTGAAATGCTCAAATACAAAAAGCTAAGTTTTTGCATGACCAAAAAGTAAGGTAAAAAATACTATTGTGTCCAAAAGGAAGTAAAAACTTTTGGTCTTTTGTCATGAACATTAAGAACTCGACCACGTCATCGGTCCCAACGCTCGTCTTCAATGACTCTCCGTATGTCAGCTCCATCGACAAAGCCAATTTGCTGGCAGCTCAGTTTGCTGCCTACTCGGCACATCCTCATAGCATATTGGCTCCACCTGAGCTCGAGTCTGCAAATTCTTTGATGAAGCAGATATTTTTTCGAGCTCGCTCTGTTGCGAGAGTCCTCAAAGATGTCAACATACATAAATCCGCTGGTCCAGATGGTATCCCTGCCGTCATTCTGAAGAGGTGTTGTCGCCGATGTAACGAATGAAATTGTACAAGTTTAACTCATGCACGCATATCGTGTGTTCTATGGTTTATTTATTTAGGGCTGTTCACTTTGGTCACGTTCTCTCTGGTCGCGTTCTGCAACATCCCCACCCCCGTGGATCGACCGCGATTCACTATGAAGGTCCAGAACGGGTAACTTAGATGCAGGGCGTCTCATCAGTCCTTTAGATGTACGGACGTGGGCACTTCGCACTTCTCCATCTGCTCCTGTGTACACATTTTCGATTCGGCCTCGACACCACTGTCTCCGTGGTACGTTCGTGTCGCAGATAAACACCACGTCTCCTCTCTCAATTGGTCTCGACCTTTGACACCATTTAACTCGGCGTGTTAGAGTTGGCAAGTACTCGGCCACCCATTGTTTCCAGAAACGATCTATTAATTGTCGGGCTATTCGCCACTGCTTTCTTAGACGACAAAATTTCATCTTGCGGTGTTGGTCAGCAGTTACCAACGTCGTAAGCCTATGTGTAGACGGCAATATGATTGGTCGCTTGGCGGCATATGCGAGCCAGCTGGCTGCATCGACTCGTCCATAAACTCTTAGGATGCCATCGTTATCGATATAGGGAGAGAGTTGGTAAAGTACACTTCCCTTTGGCACGGCTTCGTTGCACCTAAGTTGTCTCAAATCTGCAGCGAACGCTTCTGATTGGGCTTGACGATATAACTGTTGTTTGGCGGCCTCGAGCTCATAAGCTGCGAGACTGTTTCCTTCGTTAAGGGAACTATTACGACATCGATCTAGAAATCGAAGAACCCAGGCCATGGTTCTTACAAGTCTGTTGAGAGAGGAAAAACGATTAAAATCTATAAGGTCTATACTCACGATGATTAGAGAATATTTTGGACGAATCTCTTCATCATCGTTCTCAGGATCGTTGGCAGTGGTAAAGATATTTGGAGGCCACATATCTTCCTCCTTCTGCATGAATTCGAGACCCCTTAGCCAGCGTGATAAAGCGCTGAAATCAGGTTGGCTACTTGACCGTGTAGCAATGGTTGTCTTCACGTATTGGGCGGCACAGGGCGAACATGCAGCTCCAAACGTCATGACGGACATTTCATAAACATCTAGCGGTTTCGAGTCGTCACTATCACGCCACAGAAATCGTTGAGCACACCTGTCCTTCTGCTGAATCAGTATTTGGTGGAACATCTCTTTGATGTACCCACACACGGCAACGGCTAATTCACGAAAGTGAAATAATACTGATGGCAGCGGTTGATATTGTTGAGGTCCTTTCATGAGGTGTGAGTTAAGTGAAGTCACGTTCACCTCGGCTGTGGCGTCAAATACAAGACGTAATTTCTTGTAAGGGCTTACCACTGCTACCACTTACGAGCGTAGTTCTTGGCGACGTGAGATTTGATGATGGCACTGTAGGCAATGGCGAGGCTGTCATCTCTTTTCATCTTTCGTTCTATTCCAACAAGTCGTTTCAGCGCCATGTTGTAGCTGTTGGGTAGCTCCACAACATCGGACTTCCACAACAATCCAGTTTGGAATCTATCTTTTACCCTCTTCGTGGTCAACCGAAGAATATCTCAAGCTCGAACATCAGCTTTGCTCTCAATTGGAGGTGATGACCTTACTCCGAAACTCTCAGTTTCAAAATACTCCACGACCAGTTTGTGCAATGACTTATCATTTGTTGCACAGGTGAAAAGGCATGTCGGCGGTGTTGAACGAGCGATTTCTGTGGTTGGACCGAACACTACCCAACCCAGCTCTGTATTCGCTGCGTACGGACCCTTTCTGCTGGCCATCTGGAAGTCATTTGGCAGTCCTAAGTGACAGTGATCCAGACCAATTAACAGTTTGGGTGCAGCATTCGAGTATGGCTGCAGTTTCGATCTTAAAAGGCGGCTGTTGAGACTACGAAGTTCACTTTCAGACAAGCTTTGAGTAGGCAGATTAAGATTTGACACACCGTAAACGTCTCGCAGCATATGTTTCTTTTTATTTCCAACTCCACTGACGCGAACATCGACTACAACTGTGTGCTCTTGAGCCCGTCTTCCTCCAACCCATTGCATATTTACTCGGCGATTTTGGCCACGCAGACCCAGCTCCTTCATTACGTCAGCATCCATCATTGTTATCGACGATCCCTCGTCCAATAAGGCGTACGTATCAATGGCTTAACTTGGACCATAGAGAGTGACTGGCAACACACGAAATAATAAATTGCTGCACCTTGCGACGTCCTGCATAGCAATGCTACCAGAAAAACTTGCTACTGGTTCTTCTGCTATTGACCTCTCCGACTGTTGTTGTTGTTGAGAACCAGAACACCTATCTGACAGTTCGTGTAGTAACTCATGATGTCGCTTCTGGCACCTATTTATGGCACAAAGGCCCTTGCTGCGACAGTCATGAGTTACATGCCCAGGTTTCAGACATGTGAAAAACAAGCGCAAATGTTTAACCTTCGACCACCTTTCAGGTATTGTTAACTTAATAAATTGCTTACACTCACTGGTCTTGTGTTGACCTTGGCAGGTAGAACACTTCTGCATATATGGACGTTGCTTTTCAGCAGCGTGCAGAATTGGCATGCGTCTCTTCGGCTCCCTGTTGTAACTATCTTGCATGGTGACACTGCAAACTAAATTGGCCACTTCACTAAGCCAATCGCTGAAGTTTACTATCGTTGGGTATGGCTGCACTTGCGCTGCGCACCTAGCCCAGTCTAGTTTCTTGGACATTGGAAGCTTGGAGACAAGCTCATCCAATAATGTTGGGTTCGACATGTGCTGTTGAGCGTTCGCTGTTTGGAGGAACACTGCTAAGTTCTTGACTTTAGTCGCAAATGGGATTAAACGACTCATTGCATGCTCACTAATTGGTGTTATCTCCCTTACCAGATTCAATTGGTTGCGTATTAGTTGTTCTGGACGCCCGAACCGGAAACGAAGCTGTTCCATGATGTCGTTCACATTATCAGGATGAATTAAGAGAGATTTAACCGTCTTTCTTGCTTCACCTGTAAGGGCTTTTTGCAAGCGCTGGTTGTTTTCCAGATTTGTATAGTTATAGGCGGCTGTTGACTGTACAAATGCTGTAAAAAACATTGGCCAATCTTCGGGCTGTCCACCGAACGCTGGAAGATCTTGAACCTTTCTGAGACCCTTGGCACGAGGGGAGTAGGCAGAATTCATGGCAAAAATCTGGGGAGTGGCACTGTACATCGAAGACGGAGGATGTGCGTACGTCGAAGACGGCGGCTGTGCGTACGCGACATTTGTCGTGCGAGTGAAACTCATGTCCTCTATGGCGACATTTGGATAGACGTGACTTGCCGGCGGCATGCTGGCATATACATATGGCATACTCGTTGCTACTTGCGTATATATGCTACTGTATGGACTTGGTCGTGGTTGAGACATACATGACATTGGCTGAATGTCGAACGGTAAGTTTTTCATTATAGAAATACCACCAACTGACGATGTATGCAGAGACTGTATTGATGGCGTTGTCTCATACACTGTTGCTGGTGGTGCGAGTGAGACGGCTGGTGATACCTGGCTTTGCACCACCATTTTGAGCGAGTCGTACTGCAAATTACTTTTCTCCAAGCATGCTTGCATGGATTTTAGCTGACTTTCCAGAGCGGCGATTTGATTCCGCATTGCTAGCAAAATGTTGCATTGCTAGGACGTTTTGCTGCGGTGCTACAGGCGGAGCTTATGGAAGCAATCGTCTTGGGAATCGCAGCTGACGTTTGCGCAGAGGCGCTTGATTGGTTTTCGGATGAGGACTTTTCCTCGTCCATGTGGACTGTGGCGGCGGCGTCTACTTCTAAAAACCGGGGACTTCTTCTTGGTGCTGGCGGTGGCGTGCGTTGCATTCGCAAAACTAACTGGCTGCGGGCGGCAGCATATACAGCAAAAATTCCAAAATGGAAATGGCGGCTATTTCTGCAGTATAATTGCAAAAAGATTCGCAATATATGCGAAATAAAGATTTGTCGCCGATGTAACGAATGAAATTGTACAAATTTAACTCATGCACGCATATCGTGTGTCCTATGGTTTATTTATTTAGGGCTGTTCACTTTGGTCACGTTCTCTCTGGTCGCATTCTGCAACAGGTGTTCTTCTACGCTGGCAAAACCACTGCGTAAACTTTTCCATCTTTCCTATTCTGCTGGGATTTTTCCGAGCAGATGGAAAACCGCATTTGTCCAGCCGGTCCCTAAAAAAGGGGAATAATCCTCTAATTCCAATTATCGTCCAAGTGCACTAACGTCCCTTCTTTCCAAGGTCATGGAAACGTTGATAAACCGTCAACTTATGAAATATCTTGAAGAACGAAAGCTTCTTAATGACCGTCAGTACGGCTTTCGTAGCAATCGGTCCACTGGTGATTTGATGGCTTATCTCACCGAAAAAAGGAACCAATCTTTACATTGTTTTGGAGAAAGTAAGATTATTGCGCTTGATATTTCTAAAGCATTTGATAGAGTTTGGCATCAGGCTCTTTTATGGAAAATGCGTGCTTTTGGTATCGATGAGTCTCTTCTTCGTTGGATTAGAAATTACCTTTCCGACCGTTCAATACAAGTTGTGTTGGATGGCTTCAAGTCTGATACCCACTTCATAAATGCTGGTGTACCCCAGGGCTCCGTTTTGTCTCCGACTCTCTTCCTCATTTTCTTTAATGATCTCTTGTCTGAAACTTCTAATCCGCTTAACTGTTTTGCTGACGACTCGACCCTCAGCTTTTCATATTCGTTTCCAAATTCACGTCCCTGCTCTTTGGATGTGGAACTGGAACGGTTGCGTATGATAAGCTCATTGAATTCTGACCTTGACAGCATTGTTTCATGGAGTCTTATGAACCAAGTAGAATTCAATGCTTCGAAAACTCAATGCTGTCTCTTGTCGTTGAAGCTTTACATTCCCCCATTGCCATTATCCATGAATGGTACCTGCATCGAAGAAACCGAAAAGCTGTCAGTACTTGGTATGTGTGTAAGCGATGATCTTCGTTGGAACGACCACATATTTGAAGTCGCCAAAAACGCTGCTAAGTGCTTAGGTTTCTTGAGACGATGCAGGAAATTCTTCGCCCCTTCTGATCTGGCTACAATTTATAAGGCTTTCATCCGCCCAAAACTGGAGCATGAGTGCACCTTCTCGATAGGGTACAAAATAGAGCGTTAAAATTGATAGGTGATAGTTCAATCGTAGAATCGATTGATTCTCTTGAGCATCGTCGAAAAGTCACCTGTCTTTCTCTCTCTTTTATCGCTTTTTTTACAAACTTTTTCTTAGCCGCAACACCCGCGTCGCTAAGAATGCTCATCAGTTTTACATTGAGCCCAACTTCGGGCGTACAGTCAAATATAGAGATTTTTATTTTAGTCGCACCACCCGTATGTGGAATGCTTTACCTGGCTCTGTGTTTCTCCTGCATTATGATTCGCAAAGATTCAAAAGCAACGTGCATCGGTGTCTCCTATTAAACCCTCTCCTACTTTCCTAAATGCTGGCACTGTGTTCTATAACATTATATAACATAAGGGTAGTCATAACCCCTTGATGTGCACGTTAACTATAAAAAAAAAAACTTTTGTAGGACAAGTAGAGGTTGAATCTTTGTCTGAGTTGCACCTCCCCAACAAGCGATACCATATTGCAACTATCAGTGGCGTAGATAGCTTTTCGCTATGGGGGGGATAGATCTAGTTGCTAATTTTTTTTTTTTAAATATTAAAAGTTAAAAAGAAACAAATAACAAGACTTCATTGAACTCATCATGTATGCCATAAAAAATTATATTTTTTTAAAGATAATATGAACTAAAATAAATATTGATGTAATACGTAAAATAATAATAACTTTAAAAATAAATCACAAAATAAGATCCAATTTTTTGTTCCTTTTGGATAAAACACTTATAACCTCGTCTGCTATGTATTATATGTATTTCCCGATGAATAACTACAGGAGCCAAACCATTCAAACGATCCTACAAACAAGTAAACATCCAAAGCTAATCACACTCTTATTGAAATAGACATATTTTTAAGAATCTCACTTCGTTGGTCATGCTTTTTGTATTTTTTTTATTCTCTTTAAACTGGAGAATGTTCCTTCTGGAGTTGATATCGTTGATACCGTTGATATCGATATACGTTGATACTCTCGGGAGTTGATATCGTTGATACCGGCAGTGTAGCTAATTTCTTTAATAAAATATTTATATAAAGAAAGCTTTCTTCGGGGCAGCTTTCGAGTGCTTCCAATGAATTCTTAAAGGAAGTATTATTTCTTCGGATCAAATATCTCTCCCAGGTTTTTAATTTTTCTGACAGTTACGTCTGAGACGTCACCCCAAACCTGTATCCCGTTACCCCACACAATCCCCTTTGCCTAACGGCTTTTCCCAGTTACACAACGGCTTCCCACGCCATTTTTGCTGAACATGCAAAACGTGTCGAGAACACCTTTATTTTGCTGTTCATCCCAACGCACAACAAAATACTCATATTTCACTAACGACAACGAAATATGAATATTTTGTCAACAAGTGCATTCCTTTCCCTTTCCCAAATACACTAAAACGGAGGTTACCTCAGATGCAATATAATTTGTAAAAGTAAGTTCTAGTTCTAATATTCACTCATCTGGTTCAAGAAGTGCAGCCTCGCTTTGGACAGCGGCTTCTCGTTCCAGTTTGATAAAACTACTTGTAATATATATATTAAGTGATGAACGAATAAACAATAAAAAAGAAATAAAAGAAAAGAAAAAGAGTTATGTTTTTTTTTAATCAAACCGCTCAACCACGAACGTAAATGGCGCAGTCGGTAAACGAACAATTAGCAAACATTCGATTAAGAATCTAGCTAAACGTGTGTATACGGTTCGAAAAAGAACAATTAGCAAACATTCGATTAAGAATCTAGCTAAACGTGTGTAAACGGTTCGAAAAAGAACAATTAGCAAACATTCGATTAAGAATCTAGCTAAACGTGTGTATACGGTTCGAAAAAGAACAATTAGCAAACATTCGATAAAGAATCCAGCTAAACGAGTGTTAATGATTCAAAAAGTTAATAATCGACAAATTAAGTTAGCAAACGTTCGATAAAGAACCTAGCTGAACAAGTGTGAATGTAAAATACAAATAATTACAAAAGAACAAAACGCGATCAAGTGTCCGACAAAAAGTTCGACAAAGAACATGAAAATATTTTCTAACAACGCGCGATTAAGTGCAAGTAGTTAAAATATTCTCCAAACAAAAATATAGTGTGCATAAGTGCAAACAAGAAAAAAAAAAAGAAGAACAGTATCAAGTGAAGACAATCTATTTCAAAAAACTGTGCAACTACTCAGGAAAATAATCTACCTCAGAAACACTGGAGGAACTAACATCTTTATTTACAAGAATGACGACATCGGCAACAACATTAACAGCATCAACAGCAGCAGCAACTATGGCGGTAAATACTAACTTATTAACCCTAAACTTAGATCCAATTAAATACTTAAACAACATACCAAAATTTAACGGTAACAGTGATGATCTTAGTAGCTTTATAGAACTATTAGATAGGGTCCAACCCTCACTAGCCAGATTCGACGGGAACAGTCAGCTTATATTTTTAGATATAATAAAAAGTAGGCTCACAGGTAGAGCTAGGGAAGCCTTAGAAATTAATAGTTTAGTGCAGAATTGGGAAGAGATAAAAAAGGTCCTTTACCAATATTTTGGTGATAAAAGGACGATAGAAGAATTATATGACGACCTCAGAGGTCTCAGATTCACTGACAATTGTCAGAACTTTTACGATAAGATAAAAGTTGCATTAAGGCGACTTAATAACAAGACCAAACTTGACAAAAACTGTATACCATCTATTGAGATAAAGAGAAATTGTGACATGGCACTACGCCTGTTCACAAATAAAACCCCTGAACCGATGAAGGGCATCCTGACTTGTATGCAACCTAAAACGTTGGAGCAAGCCATGGATATCCTTCATGAGTCCGGGTACGCTTATAAAAAAATCTTTTTCAAAAACAACTACGACAATCAAAGACAAAATTTTAGGCCCTCAGAAAACACAAGACGGAATTACAATAACTCAGGGCAATACAGTAATATAGTTAGAAACACTGACCAAACACAGCATAGGGACACAAGAACTTCAGGACAGACAAGGAATACAAGACAAAGCTACAACTCAAACAATTCGGACACATTTCCCAATAACAGATCTGGTCAGTACAATTTTAACAACAGCAATAATTCACAACAATATAGGAATGCGAATCCATTCAGATCGCAATCAAATACGGGACCAGAGCCGATGGATACGACGTCCGGAAGCTACGCTAGACAATTAAACGTACAAAACTTGGATTTTCGGGAAATCAGCCCACAAATAGACTTCCCTATATAACCATTAAAACAAAAAACAATAAGTATACGTTAAGAATTTTGATAGACACTGGGTCTGAAACCAGTATAATTAATCCTGGGATATGCCACCCTAAATGGCAAATTAAATTAAAAAAACCTATCACACTGAAAACCGCAGCAGATACACCGATCTATGCGGATATTAAAGTAAGAATCCCGTTATTTGAAGAACTCGGCATGTTGAACAAAACAGCAGAGTTCCTCGAATACAAATTCCACGACACTTTTGATGGGCTAATAGGAAATAATATCCTATTTCCTACAAAAGCTATCATTGATCTTGGGAAAAAATTATTACTGATTGGGGAAACGAAAATTCCCATCTTCTTTGATAAAAAGGAAGAAAAATCAGTTGAGGACTACGAAAAAGCAACCCCAATATTCGAGTTATACCACACTGAGACGAGCAAGGACCCAGTGTCGGAACAAATAAGAATTAACCACCTTAACGGTGAAGAAAAAAAAGAAATAATAAAACTAGTAGCCCAATACTCAAGTATTTTCTATCAAGAAGGGACCGATTTGACATTTACTAATGCGATTAAGCATAGTATAAAAACGGTAAACGACATCCCCATATATACCAAAAGTTATAGATACCCTGAAATACATAAATCAGAGGTATCTAGACAAATAAATGAGATGCTTGGGCAAGGAATCATTCGCCCAAGCAAATCTCCTTACTCTGCTCCTATTTGGGTCGTTCCGAAAAAGGAAGACGCCTCTGGGAAACGGAAGTGGAGAATCGTCATCGACTATCGCAAATTGAACGAAGTTTCAATAGATGATAAATTTCCAATTCCGAATATAGAAGATATATTCGATAAATTGGGAAAGTCGATGTATTTCACAACCCTCGATTTGGCCAAAGGCTTTCATCAAATCGAGATTGCCTATGAAGATGTGAAAAAGACAGCGTTTTCAACTGCAAATGGTCATTACGAATTTGTTCGTATGCCATTCGGATTGAAGAACGCGCCCGCTACTTTCCAAAGACTGATGAACTCTGTTTTATCAGAATATATTGGAAAGATTTGCTTTGTATATCTTGATGATATTATTGTTTTTTCGACATCTTTGCAAGAACATATAATATCACTTAGTAAGATATTCAAGCGCTTGAAAGAAGTTAATCTAAAAGTACAATTAGATAAAACAGAATTCTTGAAAAAAGAAACGGAATTCCTTGGACATATAGTTACAACAGAGGGTATTAAACCCAACCCCAACAAAATTTCAGCCATACAGAATTTCAAACTACCTACCTCAACAAAACAAATTAAATCATTCTTAGGCATCACCGGATACTACCGGAAATTTATTAGAGACTACGGCAAAGTAGCCAAACCTATGACTAATTTCCTAAAAAAAGGATCAAAAATAGACACAAAAAATCCAGATTATATTAATAGCTTTGAAAATTTGAAAACTTTAATTACATCTGACCCGATACTTAAATATCCTGACTTTGAAAAAAAATTTACACTAACCACGGACGCATCAAATTACGCAATTGGTGCTGTCCTCTCGCAAGAGAATCATCCAGTTTGTTTTGCCAGCCGCACGCTAAACGACCATGAAACAAAATACTCTCCCATCGAAAAAGAGTTATTAGCTATAGTGTGGGCAACAAAGTATTTTCGACCTTACCTATATGGAAGGAAATTTTTGGTCAGAACTGACCACCGACCCTTAGTTTGGCTAAGTTCACTTAAAGAACCAAACGCTAAACTGCAAAGGTGGAAGGTTAAGCTGGAAGAGTTCAACTTTGATATAGAATACATCAAAGGAAAAGATAACCAAGTAGCCGATGGTTTATCTCGATTAGAAATTAACTTCCACGAAAATGACGATAATTTAGACAATCAGTCATTAATAGCAACTATCCACAGTGCGCATGAAGACAGCAGCAAACATATCCCGATTGTAGAAACACCCGTCAACATCTACAAAACACAAATAATATTGAATACCACCAAAAATGCAAGTAATCATAAAATTTACAGTCCTTTCAAAAAGAAAAGAATTGTTATAGAATTGAAAACCTTCAACGAAAAATTAATCATTGATATCTTGAAAAAATTCATTCCTCCTAAAGGAATAGTAGGAATATTCGCAAGAGACGATCATTTGTTTGCCCAATTTCAGGAAGTTTATATAAATTATTTTAGCAATAACAAACTCTTAAAATTCATTAAGTGTAGCAAATTCTTAGAAGACCTTGAATGCGAAGAAAAACAATTACTGGTAATTTCAAAAACCCATGATTCATTAAATCATAGAGGAATTAATGAGACTTATGAGGAAATAAAAGATACATACTATTGCCCAAACCTTAAAGATAAAATTCAAAAGTTTATAAACAACTGCAAAACTTGCAATAAAGCTAAATATGAAAGAAAACCTAACAAAATCCCATGGAAACTTACCGAAACTCCTATAAAATGCAATCAAATCATACACATCGATATTTGGTATGCAAATATAAACCTAATGTATGTCACAATGATTGACAAATTTTCAAAACATGTCACAGCATACGAAATCAAACATAGAACTTGGCCTTCCTTATTACACACATTAGAAAACAGATTCGCCACTTTAGGAATTCCTGAACGAATAATAACAGACGGAGAAACAGGTTTTTCATCATTAAACATTAAAGAATTTCTAAACGAAAATAATGTAGATCTACACATAACCACCCCATATAATAAAACTGGCATTTCGGATATCGAAAGATTCCACTCCACTCTTAACGAGCATATTAGAACCTTCACCGCCGATGAAAATAACACAGACACTCTTAGGCAAAAAGTCTTAAAAGCAATAACTATCTACAATAAAACAATCCACTCCACTACAAAAAAGAGACCAATAGATTTCTTAAATGGAACCATATCTAACGAAGAATATCCAAAAATTACAGAAATAGTGCAAAAGAATAAGGAAAATTATATAAATAAACTAAATAAAGACAGGAAAGATATTGATATTACTGAAAACAAACAGCAATATTTGAAAATCAGAGCAGGGAACAAGCTCAAACCAATATACAAGAAAACCACCATACAATTGTCTGACTCAGATCATGTTAAAGATGAAAAAGGAAGTAAATTCTACAAAACACAAATAAAACGTAACTACAAATACGAAAATACTTAATTTTTTTCCAGACATTATTCATCACCTTTCTGACAGTTACTAACGGACAGAAACTAGACATACAAAATCTAAACACAGGAAACGGACTTATAACAATCAAAGAACAAAACTTAAATATTATTGAAAACTATACGAAAATATTACACATTATTAATTTAACAACTTGGACAGAAAACCTTGACATTTTAGAGCATAATGTAAATGAATTGAACGAAAATAATGAATTCGCAACAATAAAACACAATTTTAATAGTCTAGTATTAGAAATAGAAAATACTTTAGGACATCACCATCATAAGACAAGAAGAGGTTTATTCGACATAGTAGGAAAAGGATTAAAATATTTAACAGGTACGATGGACCATGAAGATGAACAGGAAATAAAACAGAGCCTAGAAATTAATGAAAAGAACAACAAAAACCTAATAGACGGACTGAACGAACAAATAAAAATTAACAGTAACTTTAACGAAATCACAAACAACATTACAAAACAAATTAACAAACAACAACATGACATTAAGAAACAGTTTGAGAATTTAGGTAATATTATAAACGAGGATCATATTAGAATCATAAGAATGCAACATGCATTTCAAGTTAGTTGCGACATAGAGCTATTAAGAGATCAAGTAAGAAAAGTAAAAGAAAATTTAATGCTAAGCCAACTAGGAGTTCTAAGTAGAGATTTATTAACTCCAAAAGAAATTCAAAAATTTAATGTTACACTCAATAAAATACCAAATATAAAAAGTTCTGCCATCCTTCATGAGGATCAAATAATATTTATATTACTTTTACCAAATTATTCCAAAGACATTTTTTATAAAATAATTATTGAACCGATTCCAAACAAAAATAATCTTGAAATTGTTATACCAAGCAACCACTTTATTACAAATGGAAAACTAATGTTTTATAACATGGAAAATAGTTTAAAATTAAAAGACTTAAAAATTGTAAACGATACTTGCCTATCAAATCTATTAAATGAAAATGCTGAATGTGAATTTAAAGAAAATAAAAACACAGAAATAAAACAAATGGCAAACAACATTGTAATAACGAAAAATATTGAACAAACAGAGATATCACATAATTGCCACAATTACAAAATAAATATAGTCGGAAACAATATTATAAGATTTGAAAACTGTAAAATTGAACTAAATGATGTTAAATACGAAAATTTTATTTACTATGATAATTTTATAATACCAAGTTACAAAAATATAACAATTAAGAAAATTGTAATGAGTTATAACCCTGAGGACCTCCACTCAAATCAATTAGAAAATCGCAAAGCTATAGAAGAGATAAATGGGAAATATATCGCTCACATTTCTACGAACATTGGAAGTTCGCTTATAATTTTCATTATTTTGTCAATCATTTTGATGTTCATTTTTAAATACAAAACAAGTCTTAAAGTAAATGTAAAAAGTTATGATTCTCCGGAGAAGAATCTTAAGGGGGGAGGAGTTACGTCTGAGACGTCACCCCAAACCTGTATCCCGTTACCCCACACAATCCCCTTTGCTTTTCCCAGTTACACAACGGCTTCCCACGCCATTTTTGCTGAACATGCAAAACGTGTCGAGAACACCTTTATTTTGCTGTTCATCCCAACGCACAACAAAATACTCATATTTCACTAACGACAACGAAATATGAATATTTTGTCAACAAGTGCATTCCTTTCCCTTTCCCAAATACACTAAAACGGAGGTTACCTCAGATGCAATATAATTTGTAAAAGTTAGTTCTAGTTCTAATATTCACTCATCTGGTTCAAGAAGTGCAGCCTCGCTTTGGACAGCGGCTTCTCGTTCCAGTTTGATAAAACTACTTGTAATATATATATTAAGTGATGAACGAATAAACAATAAAAAAGAAATAAAAGAAAAGAAAAACAGTTATGTTTTTTTTTAATCAAACCGCTCAACCACGAACGTAAATTGACGAAGAACCCTTGAAAAGTACCGAAAGCCTAGTATGTTTTCATGGTTTGTAAATTTTTTTCCAAGGTCCATTGTTTTCAATCCTTCCCTCTATTTCTATGTGAAAGGGATTTAAAATAGTAACACGAAAATATTCTTCAGTACTTTGAACTGAAGGGTTCGAACGATCCTTTTGTTGGTTCACTACTCTCCTATGTTTAACATCAATGTCAAGGACTTCAGCTATTTTTTTTTTCGCATTTTCAAACACTTTCGAAAATGAGTCGTCTTCTCCTCGTTAAATTTTTAGTTGATCCCTTAAATCTTTGGCGAGATCCATAGCTTGGACCAAGTCTGAATTCACTCTTTCAAACTCACGACTTAATGGCAACAAGAGTTGGTAAACCATACTTATAACCTTTAAGCTAATCTATAACTCGAAATCCATAGGGTTTTTTTAGTTCTTCGCGTCACTTTCCAATGTTCTTATTTGGTTAAGAGTCTCGAACACAAACGGAAATAGGTCCTCAAAATCTTAAACTGTTTAATGTTTTGAGATCTATCGTCAGTTTCGGGCGCTTTCGCTATTGTTTTTTGCAGCATATCTTTTCTTTTCTGTGTATTGAAATAATTGTAAACTGCTTCAATTGTGGTTAGGCAATCTCTAATGGCTGGTATTTTGCTGGAAATAGATAAAGCAAGGTTCAAAGAACGTGCACAATGAGCATGCGGGGCAAATTTTTGGCAAATAATTGCCTGAACACCATTGTATCGACCAGACATATTGCTTGCTCCGTCGTACCTTTGGTCTATCAAAAAGAAAATGTCCAGATCACAAGTTTGATGATTTTCCACTATAAGCTTTTATTTATGAAATACCTCATTTTACAAACTACGGTCAAGGGGAACAAATTTCTCATTGCTGTAAATTTTTTAATTTGTATTACAACAATCTTGATATACATATAGCTACAACAAGATTTCATTTCAAAAATTGCCTGTGTTCGTTGTTATTAACTAATTATTAGTTCCAAATTGAATTTTATATAATTTGTGTAGGTATAATAGGTATTGCTCTAAGCATAATCTGTAGATTTCTGAAATCGTAGATTGAACACCTAAATAAATAAATAAATAAATAAATAAATAAAGAGCATCACCAGGATTGTTAATAGAGTAATGTTTGGTAAACTGCTGTATTAGAGATTTTAAGAGTACCAGTTGTGGAAAATCAATATAAAAAATGGAATTCAATATTAGGTGATTTGCCGAAATAATAATTTTTTTCAGATGGCCTTGAATTTTTCCCGTAGAATGTAGGTAGGTATCTAAATAATATACATTACACAATCCTGTGAATTCTAATAAGACTTAATTCACGGAGGAAGTACTAAATTTCAGAGTGTGTTTCCTTAACTTATTTGTTTCATGACTCGTTATGTTGAACAGCTATCGATCCCAATGAGGGGGGGGGGGGATATATCCCCCTGATCCCCCCTATCTACGCCACTGTGCAACTTCGAATATAAAATTCCATAGTAGATTATTTTCCGGAGAAAAGGAGAGCATAAATTACGCAAGTAAAAGAAGTGTCTAACTAAACAGTGGAAATATTTTCTCAAACTTTCTACATAATTATGTGATTAGAAAAGCTCATCCTAGAATCTATACAAAGTCCCAAGTATTTAAACTCGTCAACATTCTCAACTAAAAAGCAATTATTACTACAACTGATACTGTTAGAGAAAGAATCAGAACAACAATCGAAAAGACAATTGCATTTAATCAGTTTAAAACGTTGACATTCCGGTGCGCGAATTATATTTATTCGTCGCGAATAAAAGTTATTTAAAAAAACATATTTTCAAATATAAAATTTATTTTTCACTTAACGAATTTGAATGTTTTACTGACAATAGTTCTTATATACTACCCGGCAACTACTGGAAACTCCTTCTGCGTTGTATTTATATTCTTGTCTTCAGGGTTTCTGGTTGTGTTTATCTGTTGTTATCTTTTTAGTTTTCTTGTCTTCAGGGTTTCTGGTAGTGATGTGTCAACTCGGTTAAACCGAGTCAAACTGAGTTGAGCCCAAACCGAGTTGACTCGGTTTACATTTTTTCGAACCGTCAACCAAATAATAATTAAAATGAAATTAATGCAAGCAGACCGAGTTCACTTGAACATAATCAAAACTACCCTCCAAACTTAAATGGAAAATCCCTAATAGATTTTAATCTTTTTTTTAGAATAGATAGAAAAAAACAACTTTTTCTCAATAAGTCTGCATAAAATCTCGTACACAGCAGAGATCCTAGATTGTTTTGGGTTAATGTGCTTATTTTAAGTGGACGCAATAAGTCGGCTTTTATTTGTATTAGCGCCGATCAAATGGCATCGTATTTCGAAACACTTTTACTGGCGGATCCAAAACAAATATCTATAAGCATTGCGTTACCGGTCATTCAAATTGAAGAGTTAGATGCTCCATTCTCAATGCTTGAACTGCTTGTTGCATTAAACAAAATGAAAGATAGCAAGGCTCCGGGTTTAGATGGCATCCCAGCTGAGTTTTACAAAAATGCCAGCTCACAATTTCACATATTTATTATATATAACGAGGATATCCCAAATTCTTTCTGATCTTCATCCATATCTGCAATTTTTAAAAAGGGTGACCCTAACCATCCTGAAAACTACAGGGGAATTTCTGTACTTAGTTCACTGCGGAAGCTATTCACTCAAATTTTTTACTTAAGACTTATTAGTTGGGCTGAAAGAAATAATAAAATAAGCTGCTTCCAAGCTGGGTTTCGAGCTAATCTCTCCACAGTGGACCAAATCTTTACCCTCACTCGGTTTGACTTGACTCAGGATAAATTAATTCCTAACTCAAGCTGCAGTAAGTATCCATTGTAGCTATACGGGAAATTAATTTATCCCGAGTCAAGTCAAACCGAGTTGGACTGCGGTTCGGTTTTTTCATTGTCGTCTGTTAATAGGTAAACGGTTTGAATGTTTTGGATACATACTGCAACTCGAGTTATGAATTAATTTATCTCGAGTCAAGTCAAACCGAGTTGGACTGCGGTTCGGTTTTTTCATTGTCGTCTGTTGATAGGTAGACGGTTTTAATGTTTTGGGTACATATTGCCACTCGAGTTAGGAATAAAATTTCTGTAAAATATCCCGAGTCAAGTCGGTTCGGTTCTTTCCTGTGTGTTTAATTAGTAGGTACGCTTATTGCTTTTGGTTTTTTTTTATAAATTCATTTTGACTAAATCCGTTTATTTTGATTGAAAAATTTGCTTTGTTTCTATTTTTCAAAACATAGTATTGAAGGAAAAAGCGCAAATATTATTTTTGTAAACCGAGTTAGCCAACTCGAGTTACAACTCGGGTTTATCAAAATCCAACTCGGATTAACCCGGTTTGTAAATTTTACGGTTTGGCACATCACTAGTTTCTGGTTGTGTTTATCTGTTGTTATCTTTTTACCTGTGGTAATCTTTTTTATAGGTTGCTTGTTTATTTGGGTGCTCGTTTATTTGGATGTTTGTTTATTTTATTGTTTCCTCTTATTTCTGTTTGAGGTACAGTTGAGTGTTTATAACTCCCCCCATCGCTCAAAATGAATCGCTCCGATTCATCAATATGTTGTTGTAGTGAGGCAAGTCCTTTTTCTAATGTCATCTCTTGTTGTGGTGCGGTTGGTTCGACTATATGTTGCATCGGTATATTATTGCTGATTTTGATTTGTTTCTTCTTAAAAAATAAGGCTTATATAATTATTATAACAATAATTATACTTATGGTACTAATTCCAATTAGTGACTCTGATTTTGTAATATTTAAGTAGCTTAGAGTGTCAATATTCTCGAATTCAAATTTAAGCTCAGTGTTTGGGTCTATTACGTATGATTTAACAACATAATCATTAATGGCATGTGTTTTTATATAACTTAGTATTTTTTGATTAGGGTTTGTGTAATTCTTATTATCTATATTAACAGTTTCGTCAAATGTTATTAAATAAATGCCATTAATTTTATCATTATTTACTGCTTTTTAATAAAATTGCTCCATCTTTTATTATTTCGAATTCTTTTTGTATTTCTTTTGTTTTATTTCATTTTGTAAATAGTTTGAATAAAATTTTTGCAATAGTTTGAATAAAATTTTGTAACTCCAGTATTATTAATTTATTTCTTTCTTGTAATCTTCTTGTTTTTAATTTATTTTTTTCAGTGTTTAAAACTTTGGTAATTTCTTGAATAGCTTGAAAGATCTGTGAATTGGTAGTTGCTTGTTCATTATTATTATAAGCTAATTCATTTAATTTGTACTCCTGATATCCAACTGAGTATTGTTCCTATAGTATTGATTGCTCTTTTAAACCTGGTAATTCTAACTTCATCTATTAGTGTCCTCATTAAGGTTATTTCTGAAACTATTTCTGTGTTTTCGTCTAAATTTAGTGTAGTAAAATCATACCTTAAGTTTTCTACAATTGATTCTCTTTCTAGTTATGCTATTATTTCATTAATGTAAGTAATGTTTGTCATGTGGAATAACGTTCCATATTCCTTATAAACTGCTGTATTACCATTCTCTATAAGTAAAAATTCACTCCTAGAATAAATCTATTACATCTGATAGTATTAAAATAATATGTTTTATTGTAAAAAAAAAAATAAGTTTTATGAAGTCCATTTCCTGTAAAAAAAATCTACGATTTAATATTATCTTTATGTATTTTACTTTTATTAGTTAATATTTGTTCTTTTTTATCATCTATTACTTTGGTACGATTAAATCTCTTTTTTAATTTATTTCTTCCAGTACCGTGGTTTTTCATGTAAACTATTTGATTTTTCTGGAAATCTCTACTTTCACGATTTTCGTTATGTGTCTCTAACATTTTAGACTGTTTTTCTTTCAAAATCTCCCTAAGATTGTGTTTTATCTTGTCAAAAAACACTTCCTGGGGTTTCAGGCCTGTCACAGAGTGAATGGTTTCATTATATTTAAGTGCTGCTTCTAGCACTGCCTGTTCATCGTCTATTACGTTATATTCTGCTTTAATACAGCGTGTAATTTCGATTGTACTATGAGTACGTTCTATTTGTCCGTTTGTCGTAGAATAGCTAACTGGTACATAATATATTTCAATGTTCTTTCTTTCCAAAGTATTTTTAAAGAACACGGATTTGAAAACGGATTCGTTATCGCATATAACGTTTTTTGCGTAAGGAAAAATCTTTAAAATTTTTAATAATTCGCGTTCGATACCAACTTTAGATTCAAGGGGATGTACGACTTAGAACTTTGAATAACTATCTACAACCGTAAGGTATATTTCTTTGCTTGCATAAAAAATATCTACATACATGTAGCTGTTCACCTTCTTTTTCTGGTATCGGTTTGGTTCCTATAGACACTTTTACTGGGTTACGATCGTATTTGTTTTCGTTGCAAACAACACAGGTATTTGTATATGAAGACATTTTTTTCTTGATTTTTGTTTTTATTTGGTTATAATTTTCAATAGTTCCTCTGTGTGCTCTTTTGTGTGTGTCTGTGATTATGTTCAATTGGTCTTCTTTGTTCGGTACATCCTGTTCATATATTTTAGATCGTAAAAATTTATTACTAAATGTGTCGAGAAGTTTACTTTTAACTTCGTATAGGTCTTCGCCTGAAGCATAGATGCAGACTGTGCCTGGAACTATATAATTTTTATATAGATTGATGACCTGATCAGTGTTTGTATATGTTATTGTATACCTCTTTAGTTTATTAAAACAAGTCCCAATACTGTTTGAACTTTTATTAGCTTTATTTATAATGATCTGTTGCTTAAAACAATTTACAGGCAAGGACGTTGTCTCTATTTGTATGTTATCACTGCTTTCAGCGGAATGAATGGTTTGACTTGAATTTGTAAGATTATTTAGGTTTTGTCGGCTTAGCGCATCAGCGACATCGTTATCTTTACCTGGTTTGTATATAATTTTTGGTGCATATTCTTCAATTATAGCATGCCATCGCTTCATTTTTATATTAGGGTTTCTTTTTGATACTGAGTACTTAAGTGGTTGATGATCAGTATGTATTTCTAAGTTTGCAACTCCGTACAAAAAATTCCTTAAATTCTTTAGAGCATATACTATAGCGAAAAGTTCTTTTTTGTTTGTTGCATAATTTTTCTCTGTTTTATTCAGCGTTTTCGAAATGAATATAATTGGTTTATCGTCTTGTGACAAAACTCCTCCGATTGCGTCATTACTGGCATCAGTAGTTAATATAAATTTTTTCTGAAAATCTGGTTGTGTTAACCTTACATTCTTAGTTTATTAAATGCTTTTCTATCCTCCTCGCCAATGTTTATATTACATTTCTTGCTCTGGTTTTTCGATATCTTTCCATTTTCACCATTTAAATAAATTGTTAAGGGTTTAGTTATCTGAAATCTGAACATAGTTTTGTATACCTAAGAAGCTTCTTAAATGCCTAAGGGTTTCTGGTTCTGGATATTCTTTAATTGTGGTGATTTTCTTAGGATCAGTAGTGATTATATTCTCACTGATAACATATCCCAAAAATTCTACCTCTGTTTGATAAAATTTAGATGTTTCTAAAGATATTTTCATGTTTGCTTCTTTTAATATTTATATTATTTCGTTTAGGTGATGACATGAGTATGTTTTTCAATATTTTTTGAAAAGCTATAATGTCGTCAATGTATACATGACAGAATTTTACGATGCATGGCTGAAGGATATCATCCATGGCTCTTTGGAATATTGAAGGTGAGTTCTTTAGACCAAAAGGCAAGCGTATATATTCGTATTTACCATTATTCACGAGAAGTGATGTCTTTTGAATATCAGATTCTTTCATTAATATCTGATGAAATCCACTTTCCAAATCTATCGTTGAAAAGTATTTAGATTTACCAAATTGCTTTAAATAACATTTGTGTCCGGGATTGAATATTTGTCACTTATAGTGTGTTCGTTGAGTTTCTTACAGTCGATGACTAACCTGCTCTTAAGGGAACAGCACAACAGATCTTTCAGGTCGACGTGCTTGTAAAGGTAATTTTCACCTTCACCCTATTTAATTAAAAAAAAAAAAAAAAAAAAAAAAAAAAAAAAA
Organism: Melanostoma scalare; assembly: GCA_949752695.1. Taxonomy (NCBI): domain Eukaryota; kingdom Metazoa; phylum Arthropoda; class Insecta; order Diptera; family Syrphidae; genus Melanostoma; species Melanostoma scalare. The sequence goes on from OX456986.1 coordinate 98,774,276, forward strand.
AAAAAAAAAACAAAAAAAAAAAAAAAACCTGCTCTTAGGTGTTCCATCTTCGTTGAACCCTTTTTTTGTTACTACCCATACTGGACTTGAATATGGACTTTTACTTGTCATAATTATATTATCTTTTAGTAATTTGCGTTTTTCTTCATTTATAAATTCTGAAGCACTTAATGGATATTGATATTCTTTTGTCCATATTGGTGTTTCTATATTTTTTTTTATTTCTGCCACCACATCTGTACGGGATGGCAATGTTATATTTATTTCTGAATGTATTTCATGGACAATGGAACGAACTTGTTTGTTCAAAACATCAACGTTTGGATCTGATTGTCCTTTTCCAATTACTTGGTTATTAAGGCGTGGTTCGAGACTGTAAATAGAACGTGAGTCAGTCGTACTTGATGACTCTAAGCTCTAGGGTAACTTTAATTTCATTTCCTGTTTGTGTTCTATTATTCTCCCATGGTAATGGTTCGCCATCCATGAACATCCTTTCTGCTGTATTATTGTATATCAATTAATTTCTTTCCAAATTTAAATTTATATGTGCACTTCGCAAAAGATTGTAACCTATCAAGCAATCTGCTTCTAGGTTCTCAATTTCGTAAAATCGAACCATTCCTTCTATTCAACCCTAAAAAAACAAAATGTTTGGTCATTTCGAAAACACGGCTTGATGTGTCTTACTTCCCTGCTATTGAACTTAATAATGTCCAAGTAGAATTTGTGGAAACAGCAAAAAATCTTGGTGTTTGTTTTAACAGGACATTAAATTGGAACAACCATATTAGTCAAGTCGTAGGGAAAGCTTATGGTGCGCTTCGCTTGCTTTGGACTTCTAGGAAATTCACTTTTCCTAATATCAGGAAAATGTTAGCAAAAACCTTAGTTTTTCCTATATTAATGCATGGATGTGAGATCTTGGGCTGTTTAGACAGCTACAACCGAATAAAAATTAATGTAGCCTTTAATTGTGTAGTTCGATATGTTTTCGACTTAAGAAGATATGATCATATTTCGCCTTATGCTAAACGTATCTATGAAATGTCTTTTGAAAACCTTTTAAAAAGCGAGAACTTTAACTTTGCTCTTTAAAATAATAGTTACAGGTCAACCTTCTTACCTTCATGAAAAAATATTAAACTCGTCGTCTATTAGAACTAGTCTAATGATTATTCCGCGTTTTTCTTGCCTTAACACTGGTCGCCAATTTTTTGTTATTGCTTCACGTCTGTGGAACTCCTTACCACGAAATGTGCGGAACACAAATAGCATTCAAACTTTTAAAAAAAATTTGTACTCCTACTATAGAACACTGTCATAGTTTCAGTGTAATGTTGTTATATACTCTTTCTGTCGTTGTAGGGTCTGCAACTTGCCCTTTCTTTCTTTTCTTCTCTTTTTTTTATCTCTTCTTCCTCCTTTTTTTCAAATGTATCACTCAAAATTGTTTTTATAATGTTATTTTTAATTTTATTTTTTTTTATTATGGTTTTTTTTTTCTTTTGTTTTTATATTAATTATTAGTTTGTTACTTAATTTAGCTTAGTAAAATTATTTTTGTTTTTAATACCATTGTTATAAACTCCTTTTCTTAAGCAAATTATAAACAAGATGTAAATCTTAAAATTCAGCTATAATAAACTGAATTGAATTAATTTCAAAAGTTTTCCTATCACTAAATATTTTTGGAGACGTGTAACAAGATGTTGCTCCAGTGTCTATTAATATTTTTAACCATTTGTTATTTATTCTTCTGTATATGTGCGGTAATCCCATGTTCCGTCTAAAAAAATGATTCTCTTGGATGTTGTTTATCCTTACTTTGTTTGGTGGTTAGGAGCTTAATTGAACACATTGTTCTCTTTCTCTTTTAAAATTATCATTCTGGTTATTATTATGATGGTAATTTCTATTAAAATTCCTGTTTTGATTAAATTGACTGTTAGTATTCCTAAATGGATTATTCTGATTATTATGTACTTGTCTAAACCTTTGCATTTCCTGTGGGGTTACTTTTCTATAAGCTGAAGATCCTAATTCCATTGGATCTGGTCTCTGTTGACCAGCCCTATTTGTTTGTTGATTACTATGTTAAGGTTTTTGTTAGTATCTTAATGTATTACCATTTGTTTCGTCTCTAATATTATTTCTTTGATTGTATTGATTCAGAAATCTACTTCTAGTTTTGTTGCTTTCTAACTCTTGAGCCTGAGCTAATGCATTGGGCAAATCTTTATTAACACTTTATAAATGCTATTAATGCATTTTTCCTTTATGATTCATTGAATTTCTCAGTGGTTTCACTGTATGTACCATACGTCATTATAACTTTTATAACAAATTTATTTTATCAATGTCAATTTTTCTGTAACTTCATTATAGAATTCTATTAACGTTTTTTTGCCCTGTGTTATCATACTTAATTCATGATTTAAATTTTAAAACATGTATTGGTCTCTTATCCGCGTAGGCGAAATCTAATTTACTTAAAAAGAATTCAAGGTTTAGTACCGTACCATGACTGGTAAGAACTGAATTTGCATAACCAACTATTTTATTTCTCAATATGTTTAATGCAGCAAAATATCGTTTACTACAAGGAGCTCTTAGTCGCTAGTTGCGAACTCTGGATACCTAGGCAAATCCAGTTTAAATTGTAAGTCCTTTACGTTGGCATAGGGCTGCCCCTTCAACACACTCTGATCAAAGGATCAAAACAACCCAAAAAGTGCGCGTCAAGCTTTGTGGAGCTGCTCGCAAACGCTTTAAATTCCTTCTGGCTAGCGGCCTTAACGAAGCCGAAGCCAGGGAAAGAGCCAGAACGGCCGTTCCAAAGGGAGAAAAAAGGAATCGCTCTGAATCCTTCCCTAGGGACACAAATCGTGCCAAAATGGCAAAACCCAACACTGCTCACAAGCAGAGGTCTGTTGATGTGCTTTCCACATCAAATCCGCCTCCAAATCAAAAAAAAATAGAGCAACAAAATTTTAAGCAAGCGCTGGAGAGTTACAAAATAGGTATCCTTGCCTCAGACTACCCGGAAACGCTACTTAACACTGACCAAATGACTGTAGTGCAAGACACCATCTTTGGTTTGATTTGTAGCCAAAAGACAGGGGATACCAGCCCCAAATTCTTTGGTACCAATTTCAGACCAGGATGGCTTGTCTTCAACTGCAAAAATAAGGTCACGGCTGATTGGCTAAAAGGCGAAATTCCAAAATTAAAGCCTTGGGAGAATGCCTCACTGAAGGCGGTTGAAGAGGAAGAAATTCCCAAAAACCAAATTCTGGTGGGCCATTTCCCCGTTGGCCCTACATGCACGAACGAGCAGATTCTCACTGCGATCAAGGTCCAGAATGAGGGTCTCCCCGTTCCTGAATGGAGAATTATAAGAAGAGAGGCCAAAGGTGCAGCAGGTCTACCTTTTCAGTAGACCACAAATCCGCGGCTCTACTGAAAACCAAAAAAGAAGTCATAGACTTTAGGTTTGGCGATGTTCAACTCCGCCATCCTAAAGTGACTCACAGAACTGGCGCCCCCAAACCCCCACCTAACTCCCCTGTCAAGACAGCCTGTTTGACTCTGACGACAGGTAATAGTGCTCCACAGCCTTCACCAACGTCAGATCTACAAAACAGGCTGACAGCTCCAACAATCCCAGTTCCTCCCCCCCCAGTTGCTAATGCCACAACTACCTTGCCAAAGGAGTCAGCCGTAAGGCCTTCCTTATCAAAAGGTACCTCTGGCAATGCAACAACAACTCCTCCCCTTCCCTGCTCAACAACCGTCGCCAAAACAACAACAAAATGCGAGAACGCAACACCAGCTGCAAAAAGCAGCACAGCCAGATTCATGGCTCAAAAACGGGACCCCAGGCCCAAAGGTAAAGCTTGGCAGAGGCTATTAAAAGCACCGGCGAGCTTTACCTCAACACCCAAAACAAAATGAATTACACCACCCTAAAATTCCTGCAGATAAATCTCATGCACGCCAAAGCTGCCTCAGCTGCGGCAAGCAGGGAAGTTGTCAAGCAGGATCTGGACTGCTTACTAGTCCAGGAACCATGGGTGGTAAGAGGCCAAATAAAAGGCCTTCCAACACAATCGTGTAAGTTAATATAAGACAACACGCAACTCCAACCACGAGCTGCGCTTCTTATCCATAAAAGAACTAACTTCCTTCCCATTCCAGAATTCATCACAAATGATCTCGTTGCGGTACTATCTGAGATCCCCACGGCAAGAGGCTTACAAAACATTGTAATAGCCTCAGCCTACTACCCGGGAGATACTACCTCCGCACCACCTGAAGAGGTAAAAAAACTCGTTAGCTACTGCAACGCAAGGGGAAGACAGCTACTACTTGGTTGTGATGCCAACGCCCATCACACCATATGGGGTAGCAAAGACATAAACAAAAGAGGTGAGTCCCTTTTAGATTTTCTTATGCATTCAAACTTAGATATTCTAAATAAGGGAAATGAACCTACTTTTGTCACCTCCACTAGGAAAGAAGTGTTGGATATGACAGTGGCAAGTTTTGCCATAGCCAACAACATTCTCAATTGGCATGTCTCGAAAGAGATATCATTCTCGGACCACCGGCACATCAGATTTGATCTGTCAAGGCCGAATCACAACAATATAGAAAACAATAGGGTACCAAGACACACGGACTGGAATCTCTATACAGAGACACTTCGTTGTGAATTTGAACCATCCTATCCAAACATTGACTCTCCTTATCAACTTGAAAGGGAAGCAACACGCTTAAGCTCCCAAATCACAATCGCATACGAGTCCAGCTGTCACATTAGACAGACCAACTCAAATCGCGATGTTCCCTGGTGGAACAGTGAGTTGGAGAAGTTAAAAAGAAAGCTTCGTAAGATGTTCAATAAAGCTAAACGAACCAATTCGTGGAACGAATATCGAACAACTTTAACGACTTACAACTCGATGATAAGAAGGCAAAAACGACTTACCTGGAAAAACTTCTGTGAAAGTATCGATAACTTGCCTTCTTCAATCAGAGTTCAAAAAGCCTTAGCTAAAGATCATAACAACGGTATTGGTCTCTTAAAAAAATCGGATGGTAGTTTTACCCAAAGTTACAGTGAAACTCTGAGCCTACTTTTGGCCACTCATTTTCCTGACTGTATACATACCACTGATCAATCTCTAACCACAAATGTGAGTTACACTACACCTAATAGCACAACAAGAAGTCTAGCAAAAAAAATTTTTAACGAAGACTCCATCAAATAGGCAATATCCTCACAACAGCCTTTCAAGGCGCCCGGGGAAGATGGTATCTTTCCTGCTCTCTTGCAGTATGGAATTGATACCATAATCTGCTCACTTATACTTATCTATAGATCCAGTTTTGAATTAAGCTACATCCCTCAAACTTGGAGAAAGGTGAGAGTAGTATTCATACCAAAAGCTGGCAATAGATCAAACTCAGACCCAAAATCCTTCAGACCAATCAGTCTCACATCCTTCTTTCTAAAGGTCATGGAAAAAGTGATTGATTTACACATTCGCATTACGGCCTTAATAGCAAATCCTCTCAATGCTAACCAATTCGCTTACCAAACTGGTAAGTCCACAGTTACAGCTCTCCATCAGCTGGTCAGCAAAATTGAGAATGCGTTTGCTAAGAAAGACATCATACTCTGCTCTTTTCTTGATATTTCTGGCGCCTTTGACAATACTACGTACTTGTCAATTCAAACCGCTGCAACTGTCAAAGGAATTGACACACCAACCATTAAATGGATTGACTCTATGCTAAGTGGCAGAATTATCTCCACCATACTAGGTCAAACATCAATAACAGTTAATGCTGTGAAAGGCTGTCCCCAAGGGGGTGTTTTATCTCCCCTACTCTGGTCAATTGTAATAGATCTGCTCTTGGACGACCTCAATAAGCTGGGCCTTGATACACAAGGCTACGCTGATGACCTAGTCATCTCTATTCAAGGAAATCAAGAAGCACAGGTCACAAACCGTATGCAAAGTGCCCTGAACAAAGTTAATGACTGGTGCAATAAAGAAGGGCTTAAATTCAACCCCACCAAAACAGTCATCATTCCATACACCAGGAGACGTAAGATCGATCTCCAAACACTATCCCTAAATAGTGTTCAAATTAATTTTTCCAAAGAGGTCAAATATCTAGGAGTAACCCTGGATAATAAACTCAATTGGAAACCACATCTAGACAAAACCATAGCAAAAGCAACAAATGCTTTCTGGGCCTGTTCTAGACTCTTTGGTAAAAAGTGGGGACTTAGGCCAAAAATGATTTACTGGACTTACCTCACTATTATCACACCCATTATAACCTACGCTTCACTGATCTGGTGGCAAAAAACAGAACAATTTTATGCCCGCAAATCTTTGCAAAAGTTACAAAGACTAACCTGTGTAGGTATCACAGGTGCAATGCGCACCTGCCCAACTTTAGCGTTAGAAAGTTTATTAAATTTTCCTCCGCTACATCAAAGAGTAAAGAAGACTGCTGCACTAAGCGGACTAAAGCTTCATCTCACCAACTACTCTAGAAAGGAAAACTTACAAGGACATATGAGTATTCTGCAGGTGCTCCCAATACTGGAATCGCCTGCAGCCCACTCCTCAGACTTTATGCCTAAACGCATAATGTTACATCGTCCCTTTAAAGTAATCTTTCCAAACCGCTCAGCATGGAAGAACCCTGTAATTCTTACAAATAACTTCCAATACATCTGGTATACTGACGGTTCAAAAACAAACAACGGTGTAGGTGCAGGGATTTACGGTCCCAACTTTAAATCATCTACATCCCTTGGTAACACAACTACTATCTTTCAGGCAGAGGTAATGGCTATAGAATTCTGTATTAGGGAATGCATTAGAAGAAACCTCCGAAGATCAAGTATCCTAATCTGCTCTGACAGTCAGGCAGCACTAAAGGCTCTATCCTCGACAAAAATCGAATCCAAACTAGTTTGGAACTGCCTGACATGTTAACTTCAATTAGCTACTCACAATAAAATAACTCTTTCATGGGTGCCTGGTCATGAAGGCGTACCGGGTAACGAAGAGGCTGACCGACTTGCTAGACTTGGCTCTCAGTCCCAATTCAAAGGCCCTGAACCCTACTGTGGTCTCCCAATCAGTAGCCTTAAAAACGAATTAGCTACCTGGGAACGACAGAACATGATCAGCACCTGGAACAACTCAAATGGCCATCGTCAGTCAAAACTATTCATTGACTTATCCCACAAACGTATGAAAGAAATTCTTGACATGAGCAAACGTGACGCAAAGTTACTTACGGACTTCTTCACTGGACACTGCTCTCTCAAGTATCATCTTAAAAACATGGGCATCAGCCAAGATGACACCTGTCGTCTCTGTCTTGAGGACATAGAAACAGCTGAACACATTTTATGTGAATGCCCTGCATTAGCTAGATCCAGGCTTAATATATTCAATAAAGGGTTCCCCTGTCCCCTTGATATCAGTAACACCTCTTCCTCGAAGATTCTTAGGTTCTTACATGACCTCAGCTTCGAATGAACAAACCTATACACTATGTGTTTTTAAACCTAAGGGAACAGCACAAACGATCTTTCAGGTCGACGTGCTTGTAAAGGTAATTCTCACATTCGCCCTATATAATTAAAAAAAAAAAAAAAAACTACAAGGAGTGTACAGACTCATACTATTTTGACAAGCTTCTCGCCAACTCACATATCACTCATTGCTACCTTCAAAAGTTGGTAGACTTTTAATAACATCAAGACTTTCATTGTCTATCTATCTATCTTTGTTTTTTATAGTCATTAACATTATTTGGAACT